>SNQJ01S0114881.1:0-13079 GCA_010110895.2 Picea sitchensis
TCACATTTGTTGAATTTGGCATAGAGTTGATGTTCTCTTAGCACTTGCAGCACAATCCTAAGATTCTCTTCATGCTCTTCTCTATTCTTGGAATAAATTAATATATTGTCAATAAAAACCAGCACAAATTTGTCTAGGAATTTGTTGAGTACATTGTTCATCAAGCACATGAAAGTGGCAGGGGCATTGGTTAACCCAAATGGCACTACCAAAAACTCATAGTGACCATACCTCGTCCGGAAGGTAGTTTTATGGATGTCTTCACCCTTAATTCGGACTTGATGGTATCCTGACCTCAAGTCAATCTTTGAGAAAATAGACACACCCCCCAATTGATCGAACAGGTCATCGATCATAGGCAAGAGGTGCTTTTTCTTTAAGGTTACCTTATTGAGTTGTCTATAATCTATACATAGTCTAAGGGTACCGTCCTTCTTCTTCACAAATAGGACTGGTGCTCCCCATGGAGACACGTTGGGCCGGATATATCCCTTATCCATCATTTCTCTTAATTTCAATTTGAGTTCAACTAACTCGGGTGTGCTCATCCGGTAGGGTGTCCTAGACATCAGCACCGCTCTCGATGCAAGTTCTATCGAGAAGTCTATGTCTCTTCTCGGCGATAGACCCGGTACCTCTTCCGGAAACACATCTCTATATTCTCTCAGGGTAGGGTGGTCTTCGAGGCTTGGTTTGTCATCTTCAATAGTTTTCAACACCTATATTTCATATAGGGGACATCCTTTTCAGTAATACTTTCTCATTTGCAGAGCTAATATTTGTCTCACGGAGATAGGTTTTCAGATCCCTTGAAGGGTTATCTTTTTCCCTTCTTTACTTACACATTCTAAGGTTTTATGGTAATAGTCCAACCTGCCTTTATGGGTGGCTAGCTAGTCCATACCAATCAATAGATCATACGATCCCAGGGGTAATATGTTAAGGGTTGCTTGGGTGGGGAATTCACCCAACATTAATTGGCAGGTTGGTACGACCTCTGCTACCCATCTTTTGGTGCTAGTGGCTAACTGTACCAACCATGGATTGGTAAGTCTTTATGGCTATAGTTTACACTTATCAACAGCCTTAGGGGATATATAACTCAAATTTGAACCAGGGTCAATCAAAATAGACACTAGATGGTTGGAAATCATACCTTTTATTTCCACCACTGAAGCTTGGTGGTCAACTTGGTTATTATCTAAGGCTGCATAAATTTGTGGCACACCCGTGGCCACCTCATTGACGGTGGTAGCTTCCTGGATGTTGTAAATTCTCCGACTATTCTGTTGTCGGTGTGGACAATCTATCAGTAGATGTTCTTCTCTGCAACCCCAACATTTCAAAGGTTCTCTCTTTGGGTTATCAGTATTTACTGGGGTAGATCCAGAAAGTTTATTTCCGATCAAGGAGGGAAAATTCTGTTGGTGTACACTCCGGGTTGGGAAGCTCATTCTTGGGTTCTTCTTATAGTTCTTAAATCCTGGGGATTTAATCCCCTTTTTCTGAAATCTCGAACTATTCTTTTGTTTCCATCCTTCACGAGGTTCTGTTCGATGCCCAAGTTGTTCATAACAATATATTGCCTTTAGGATAGTATCTTTTAGGGTCTTTGGCTCGTCAAATTCAATCCTGTTCTGATAGTCCTTAGGTAGTCCACTGATGAATCGTTGCACCTTTTCCTTTTCTTCCTTTATGTAGGGTACATACCTCAACAACTCGAGGAATCTGCTGACATATTCCTCTATGGTGAGTTTCCCCAGCTTAAGTTCATAGAATTCTTTAGTCTTTTCATTGAAATATTTTTCCGACAGATACTTCTTCCTGAAGTATTTCTCAAACCGTTCCCAAGACATGTCTTCTTCATGATTCCATTTTACATTCTTAA
The DNA here is from genome assembly GCA_010110895.2 of Picea sitchensis. NCBI lineage: Eukaryota > Viridiplantae > Streptophyta > Pinopsida > Pinales > Pinaceae > Picea > Picea sitchensis. The sequence goes on from SNQJ01S0114881.1 coordinate 1,889, forward strand.
GGTCTTCCCACCAAATGGAAGCCTTTCCATTCAAGTTGAAGGTGGCTACTCGGGCCTTCAAGTTTTCTGAGAAGTCATGGACTCTGAACTTTTCTAGGTTATGACTCTTGGAAATTTTATGCTTCTTTCATTTTCTTCAGGAATGAGAACTAGTTCTGTTGCTAGAAGATCCCTCTGGGTCGCTAGCTTCCTTTCCAGAAGATTGTCTGACACTTGTCCCTTATCTCTGGGGTGGACCTTTCTCGAGGTGCTTCTTTCAGTGTGGCCACTGACATGACCACGTTTTTGTGTCTCGGGTTCATGCTACATTTGTCTTTGTAAGTAGGATAATCTCTACAGTAAAACTGTGTTAATTTCTATTTGCTTTTCTTATTCTTTCATCATCCTCTCATTGTTAGCCTTGCAACTTTGTAATTCGTCCATGAGGCTCCTCACAGTCTTGGCTAGATCTGGAGGGGTCCCTATCGCCCTCCTTTTGTCAGACTCTTCGTCTCGATTATGGGAGCCTTCCCCCACCTCTTGGTGAGTCACTATTCTATGCGTCTGTAATTTCCCGCGGCTGATCGTTTGTTGGGTGCAAAAGACAAACGTTGGTTATTAGTCAATATTTATATACATTCATAACAAGTACATAATTCATATTTTTCTCATGCACACACACAATAGGAGTTTTCATTCTTAACTTCTACTTTTTAATTGAGAGGGTTAAGACAGGGGGTTACTCCTTTTAACAATACTCCGAATGGAGTCTCTGCGAAACCCATTCATGAGCCCAAGTAGGCCAAGTGTTGTAACCATGCTCTGATACCAATTTGTAACACACCCACCACAGGGCTAGAAAATTTTCGGCTTTCTTTCCTTTTTAGATTCTAAGGAGACTATTGCAGACCCTCTTTTCCCTTTTAAAGTTCCTCATATGATCGACGGCTATGACCACAGGCCTTATCGGAGAGGTGCTCGTCATCTTTCACGATTCGGGAAATTGCGATGCATTCGTGTTCCCCTGCTCTCTTGTCTCTCGAAGTGCCGAAATCCGAAGGGGACCAATAGTTTGTCATAACTAAAAATGCCTTAGATTAAAACATGTCACTCCACCTTTCGGGGTTTACTCCATCATGATTTTGGGATGTGTGACGACAGGAGGTCTCGCACCTGGGTTTCCCGGGAGTCGAAACTCCGAAACACCAAACTCTAACATGCTTCACTATTTCAGGGTTTCCTCCATCGAGATTTTGGGATGTGCGACGACAGGAGGTCTCACACCTAGGTTTCCTGGGAGTTGAAACTCCGAAACACCAAAATCTAACATGCTTCACTATTTCAGGGTTTCCTCCATTGGGATTTCGGGATGTGCGACGACAGGAGGTCTCTCACCTGGGTTTCTCGAGAGCTGAAACTCCGAAACACCAAACTCTAACATTCTTCACTATTTCGAGGCTTCCTCCATTGGGATTTCAGGATGTACGACGATAGGAGGACTCACACCTGGGTTTCCCAAGAGCCGAAACTCCGAAACACCAAACTCTAACCTGCTTCACTATTTTGGGGTTTCCTCCATCAGGGTTTCGGGATGTGCAACGACAGGAGGTCTCACACCTCGGTTTCCCGGGAGATGAAACACTAGACTCTAACATAATTCACTATTTCAAGAATTCATCCATCGAGATTTCACGAGTTGGGGGTTTCGAGACTGGTGAACACGTGGGGCCCGCACTTAGGTACCCCGGGTGCCGAAATACCAAAATATGATAACTTTTCCACACTCTATATTTCGGGATATCGCAAGTTAGGATTTCGGGACTTGCGAGTACAAGGGATCTCGCCCTTGGATATTTCAGATGCCGAAACACCGAAATATCAAGATTTCGCCACACGCTGTTATTTCGGGATTTCGCATGTCGGGTTTCAGGACTTGCGAGTACAAGGAAACTCACACTTAGATACCCCGGGTGTCGAAACACCAAAACATCAAGATTCAAATCCACGTTAGACCATTTCGGGGTTTCGCTAATCGGGATTTCGAGACTGGCGAGTACAAGGGAATTTACCCTTAGGTGTCCCGGGTACCGAAACTCCGAAAAATCATAACTTACCCACACACTAGCATTTTGGGATTTCATACGTCGGGATTTCATGAGTCGTGAGGATAAGAGTTCTTTCCCTTTGATCTCCTGGGTGTCAAAAAGCCGAAACACTTACCAACCGCCATGTGTACTCTACCGCTGGATGGTCCAGGTACTCCCATGGGTCTTGGAATCGATGGTCTCAATTTCCTCGCTACTTACGAAGGCTAAAAAGGGGTCAAGGCATTAACGCATGTGTTCCTTCATTCAATTTAATAGTCGTAACAGACCTTAGATCCTCCGAAAGGATCTCATTCATGCATTTAGCAAGAGGAAGGGTATCCTGGGTACCAAACCACTGAAAGGTCCTTAATTCATCCACACGCTGTCATTTCAGGATTTTGTAGGTCGGGGTTTTGGGATTCGCGAATACAAGAGGACTCGCACCTAGACACCCTGGGTGCTGAAACTATGAAATATCGAAGTCTAAGGATATTATTCTCTCCCGTGCAAGATTTTAAAACTACGCCATTAATTCCTTCCTCAAGCCCTTGGGTAAATTTCACCAGGTTTGAATACCGGACTGGAAGGTCCTCTTAAAATCTCTGAGAAATTAGCTTCTGTGACTAGTAATGATCAAGCTCGGGGTTTCCAGTGCGACGATAGTCCTTTCTAGGCACTTATCCTGGCTCTATAGAGTGAGGGCACTTTCCTGAAAGTGTGTCCCTATGAGGAAATCTATCCAGGGCAGCACGAGAGACAATTAAGGGAAACAACCTCTCGAGAACAGACTTAAAAACTGGATTCATTGAAACACATATATCTATATCTATATAAATTGAATGCGGTCATTCCAACATAAAAATGCAACCACCATTCCGATCAAAACATCATGTCGACATTTCTACACAGAAACCATTTATAAGTGTTCAAACCATGAGCATACATTCCAAGATATTTAAATTCAAGATACAAGATATAACACTTATCATAAAAACACCAGGTGATGCAACTGTTGAAAGGGGTGCTCGTTTCCACCCAATCATAGGCTCAACGACTCCAAATGGATTTACCACTAGCCACCCCCGAGCTAGACCATGATGCTTGATACTCTCTGTCTCTGTTCTTCAGTGATCGAGAACGAAGGTTTCCTTCTTCTCTGCTATCGCTCACTCTGTATTTTGTTCCAGAGTTCTTTCGATCTCTTTTCCTATGATCCCCCCTCACGTCCGTCCCCTCCCACACCTTTTACTTGCCTTTCCTTTTCCAGCGAGGTTGCGTGTGGCACGAATTCCCCCACGGTGGTCAGGTCTGAGGCCTCCAGGGATGGGTGGTTCACCCCCATCCCTCATTAATTCATGAGGAGCCTCTTCACCTACCATCCTGGCAAGTAATTCATTTTGGGGCTAGCGAGCCACTCTTGGTTCTCTAGGCCAATGAAGACCAAATAGGGTTTGGTTCGGTGGAAGTTAACGACACCGTTCTAGGTGCTTTCCACCACCTTTCTTCAGCCATTGTGGTCTCTTTGTCAGCACATCCCCCTCCCAGTAGTCCTGCAATATATATATATATATATATGATGTTAATTTACATTCGTCGACCTTGTATAATAAGGTCCATTCAAAATCACACATTCACATCTTTGAGTTTGCCACAGTTCTTGGCCAGCATAATTATTTTTACAGATTGGGGGAAACAGGGTGTTAAATAGATGTCTGATCACATAGATCTACGTTATGCACTAAGCCATTCACTTTACATCACATAGCTGACACACGCATGTCCTTTCTTACATTGCCTACCCTTCTATTTATACATAAAAAAGACCTAAATAAGGGTTGATATCCCTTTCCCATTAAAATATTCCCAAAAAGCCCAAAAATCCCTAAAAGGGGGTGGATATCTCATGATCTCCTCTTCTCCATGCACTCCTTCTCCGACTGGATGTTGGAGTACCAAAAACAGTCAAATATGACCAAGTATTCCTCAAAACTTGGTCAAGGGCCAATAGTTTCCATCTAAGATCTCGAGTTTGAAATATCCTTTGAACAAATCATTTTTAGAACCAAATCCGACAGCTTTGTAAGTGAGACAGTTCTAGATCAAACCATCCTGCAATCCAGAACCCCTGAAATACTTTCTCCCAGAACACAATTTGATCAACGCTTCCTCCAAGAATTCGACAAGTTAGAAGAGCTAGTAGCAAATCTTGATCATGCTTTGTACCAAGCTCACTTTCAACAGTCTGTATAACTTTCTTCCTTGACTATTGTTGCATCCTCCATCAAACATCAAATAAATCACTCTACATCCCCTAGCCCTACCTCTTCTACTTCGTCTGTCACTTCCCCTCCAATCACACAAGTTGTTGTTCATCCTCCTCCACCAATCATGGAAGCAAGGTATGCTCCCTTGGTGTTGGCCGCTACATTGAATCCCATGCCTCATGAATATCAAACCAAACTTCCTTAGTTTGATGGTACTAGTCCTCTAAATGCACAACAACATGTTGATCAGATGAATGCTTATTTTGATTTGCAGGAAGTTGATGAAGCAAATGTCCAGATGAGACTTTTTTCACAGAGTTTGACAAGAGAAGTCAAAAAATGGTTCAAAGCGCTACGCCCTACTACCATAGTTGACATTGTTGCTTTCCAACAGAGCTTCCTTGACAGATGGGAGGTAAAGAAAAATCCTCTCCAGATTTTATCAGAATATGAGAATATCAAACGAAATCAAGGGGAAACAGTGCAGGATTACTCCATTCGTTTCAACAATCTTTATAACGCAATTCCAGTTGATATTAAACCCCCTCGAGGTTTGGCTTTAATCAAGTTCCCTGATGGATTTGATTCTTATATGTCATATCAACTAAGGGAAAGGAATTATGTCACTATGGAAGACATGCAGAAAAGTGCAGTAAGCGTAGAAGAAAATATACTAGCCAGAAGATCCAAGCAAAGAACACAGAGAAGGGTTACAATCAAAGAAGATCCTTCCAAATCTTCTTCAGATGCTAAATTAGATTCCATATTCATAAGTATGGAGAGAATGATGGAAAGATTAACCATCGTTGATAGGAATCCACCCCGAGAAAACCAACCTGCCCCTCAGATTAGAAATCCAAACTTTAGAAGGAACTCTCCCCAGATCAGAAAGAGAGATCAGAGAGAGCCGAGAGATCAAATAGAGAAAAGGGGGCATGATCAATAGATTATACCACCTCTTTAGGAGAACTACACTAATGATGGGGAGGAGGTAATCGATGAGTTGGATGATACTCACATAAACCTCATGGGTGTTTATGATGATGAATCCATTTTTCTTACTCAAGAAGAACAAGAGATTTTTCTCCTCTCACAAACAAAGGTGAATGAGGAGGAGAAGGAAATAGAACAACATGACCTTGAGAATGCTATAATGGAGGTGCACAGACAATATAAGTTAAGAAGCAAGAAGACTAATGAAAATCCTACAAAGAAGGCTACTGAAACGAAGAAGACATCCGAGGCCAAGAAAACCTTAGATACCTCTCTCAAGAAAATCCCTGATAATAATAATGTCGAATCTTCTGCGAAGAAAAACCCTAAAATCTCACAAAGATCAAATCAAACTAAGGTCGCATCTACTAGTCAGCCAAATACTTCTGCCCAGAGAACTATGACAAAAAATCCAAAAGTGCAGAGCCAAATCAAGACATCCACCACTTTCAGCCTGGAAGGGGAACTAGCCAAATTGAAAATTCCTATTCCCTTGTCCGAATTGATGATAAAAAACACTTACAGGTCGCAGGTGATTAAATCATTAAGCATTGAACCAGACATAGGTACAAAGGAATTGAATATTGGATCAGGAACGTAGTCAGACACCGTAAATCTTATTGATGATCAACTCGAGTTGTTGTTTGGCCCTGAAGTAGATGGACAAACTGATAATGGTGTTGTTCCCCCTTTCTATATTAGTCTAAATATCCATGAAAAAATCTTACACAACATTATGCTTGATTCTGACGCTTCTCACAACCTAATGGCCAAAGTTGTGATGGAGAAGTTGGGGCTCGATGTCACTAGACCCTACAAGGACTTGCATTCTTTCTATTCTAGCAAGGTCAAATTCATAGGGCTAATTAAAGATTTATGTATCACCCTAGCTCAAATCCCAGCAAAAAGTATGGTGATGGATATCGTGGTTGCAGACATTCCCCTGAAATATGGTATGTTGTTATCTAGATCTTGGCGAGATAAGATGAAATGCACTTTGTAGTTGGATATGTCTTATACTACCGTCCCAGTATTTGGATAATAGAGAAGACTGTACAGAGAGACCCTGATGAAGTATATGGTCAGCAGTCAAGAAAACCCACATAACTACCCATTATACTCTGCACACTCTGATATGGATTCATTCATATTGTACAATGATGGTGACCTGGATAATCAAATTGCTCAGTTGGAAGATGATGCACCTGACATGAAAGAAGATAAACAAATCACTGAGGTAAAGAACACTGTAACAGTATAAAGTGATGAACTACCAGCCGATTTCTAGAGTATGGATTTTGATGGAGCTATGAGAAAAGAGGGAGTTGGAGATGCAGTTTGGTTGCATAATCACAAATCAAGGTATTCAGAAAGCCGCTCTTACAAAATGAATTTCCAATGCACTAACAACATAGCCGAGTACGAAGATTTAATGCTCGGACTGACACTACTGAAGAAGGTTGGTGCCAAAAAGATTATGGTAAGAGGTGATTGTGAACTGGTCATTAAACAAATTAAAGGTGAATATTCAACTAAGAATCCTAGACTCAGAGCCTATAGAAATGATGTTTTATATTTTTTAGAATGTTTCACTGAAATCGACTTGCAGGTAATTCCCAGAGGCCAGAACATACTGGTAGACGGATTGGCTACGTTAGCAGCTACATGCAAAATACCTTTCAAACCAAATCGCCAATACACAATAGAGGTGAAGTGCATACCAACTGTCCCAGATAACATTAGATACTGGCAGGTATTTGGCAATGACGATCAAATTGAGGACTTCTTGCAATGTAAGAATGATTTCAAATTTACAAATATAGATGTAGAGAATGATGATAATAATGTAAATAAATCAGTTTTTGAAAATGATAGTGTAAATAAAGTAGATTTCGATGGAGTGAATAAAAATTATGAAGATGCTAATGTTTTGCATTATAAAAAGAAATTTTTACCTAGAGGTTTGGTCTCGTTAGAAGACTTGTTTGATTTTAACGATGTAGCAATAAAGCCCAAAATTGAAGCTAGTGGTAAAAAGGTCGAAGAGTGTAACAGAGGAAAAGAGGAAAAACCCAAGATGATAAAACTTTCCAAATCCTTACCCCCTAATAAAAAATGCAAATACATTGAACTGTTTAAGGAATATGTTGATGTGTTTGCCTGGGGTTATGAGGATTTAAAATCTTATGGCACACGTATCATACAACATATAATTCCAATAAAAGAAGAACACAAACCTTTTAGGCAGAAACTTAGGACAATCAATCCCAAGTTACTCCCCCTAATAGAAAAAGGAAATTAAAAAGATGTATGATGCCAAAATTATAGTCCCCTTGAGATTTTCTAAATGGGTTTTTAATCTGGTTCCTACCAGAAAAAAGACTGGAAAAATCAGGCTTTGCACTGATTTCAGAAACTTGAATAAGGTTTCCCTCAAAGACAACTACCCTTTTCCTAAAATGGACCACATCTTACAAAAGGTATTTGGGGTCAGTAGGATCTCCTTACTATATGGTTTCTCGGGTAATAACCAAGTCCTTGTCCACCCAGATGACCAAGAGAAAACTGCCTTCACCACACCCTGGGGAACTTTCATGTATGTGAAAATGCACTTTGGTTTGATGAATGCTGGTGCCACTTTCCAAAGAGCAATGGATATTTATTTTGTGGATGAGATTGGCAGGTTTATAGTCATATATCTAGATGACGTGACTATCTACTCCAAATCTGACGAGGAACATTTACAACATCTCAGACGAGTGTTTGAGAAGTGCAAAAAATTTGGGATTTCATTGAATCCCAAGAAGACCTTTTTCGGTTTAGAGGAAGGCAAGTTTTGGGGGCACATAATCTCTAAATATGGAATTAAAATAGACCCCAACATAATAGAGGCCATCCAGAAAGTGGAACACCCTAGGAACATCAAAGAATTTCAATCATTCATTGGAAAAATAAATTGCCTAAGAATATTCATACCCAACTTGGCCGAACTTCTTAGGAACATCAAAAATATGCTGAAAAAAGACACCAAAATAAGATGGAACACCGAGTCCAAACAGTCATTTGAGCAAGTGAAACATGCACTCACACAAGCTCCAGTTTTGATAAGTCCAGATTACACCAAAGATTTATTTTTGTTCTCTTTCACATCTGAACACACCATCACAACAATACTATTGCAGAAAAAAAAATGAAGGGTACGAGCAACCCATAGCCTTTTTCAGAAAATCTTTGAGAGATGTTGTGTTGAACTACAACATAATGGAGAAACAAGCTTTTTCCCTGGTAAAGTCCATAAAATATTTCAGAGTCTATATTCTCCATTCTCTCACAATTTCCTATGTTATGAATATTGTGGTAAAGGATATCCCGACTCAGGATAATCCATATGGTAGGAGAGGAAAGTGGATTGTGGTTATTCTGGAGTATGATATAGAAATAAAACCCACTAAACTGATCAAAGGTCGGGGTTTGGCCAAACTAATGGATGAATCCAATTTTCATGCTCTAGACATTAATTTTTTGGCTGTAGTTGACGAGCAGGAAGAGCAAGCGACTCAAAATGTAAAAGGAGTATTCTTAAACTCTCCTTGGTACACAAACCTCATTTTTGTACTTCATAACTTACAATATCCTCCCGGTCTAACTAAGACCAAAGCCATATTTATTAAATTGAAAGCATTAAAATATTGTATTCTATATGGAAAAATTTATTGGAAAGAACCTGGAGGTATTTTTCTTAATTTCCTATTGAAGGATGAAGCTGACAGGGTATTGTAGGATTTCCATGCAGGGGACTGTGGCAGGCATCTAAGTTGGAATACCGCGGCTAACAAGATTCTCAAAGATAGTTTTTACTAGCCCACATTATTTGTTGATGTGCATTATAAAGTCACATCTTGCCACAAATTCCAGGTTTTTGAAGGTACAAGGAAGCTTCTGCCTGTACCCATGAAACCCGTCTCGGTCGAAGCTCCATTCCAACAATGGGGTTTAGAATTTATTGGAGATATATATCCACCCTATTCGGGCCAACACAAGTGGATCCTCACAACCATAGACTACTTCATGAAGTGGATAGAAGTTGTATCATGCAGGCAAGCCATTGACTCTGTTATCATTAAATTATTGGAAGCTAGTATTTTGTCTCACTTTGGATGGCCTAGGAAAATTATAGTTGCCAATGCAGCGGCCTTCAAATCCAAAAAAATTATAGAGTTTTGTAGCCAGTACCACATTACTTTGGGATATTCAACAACTTATTATCCTCAGGGAAATGGGATGGCTGAGTCCTCAAACAAAAGTCTAGTGAATATCATTAAGAAAATGCTACAAGAGAACAAGAAGTCCTGGCATAATAAGTTGGTTCATGCGCTTTGGAATGATAGACTGAGCACCAAAAGATCAATTGGAATGTCCCCATACCAGTTGGTATATGGTACTAAGGCAGTTTTTCCTTATTCTTTGGGGGTCCCTATTATGAAACTATTGCAGGATGTGAAAGCAGAGCCAAATGATACCCAAAGAAGAATAATTCAGATGATTCAGTTGCAGCAATCCAGAGAAGAAGTGTACAACAAGACTCAGGTTATCCAGGAAGGTATCAAAAAGATTTATGACAAGAGAACTAAAGAGGATGATTTTGAATTGGGTGATTTAGTGCTGAAGTGGTGTTAGCGTCGGAAGTAACTCCTGGATTGCAGCAGGAGCAGAGCCCGACACCCATCAGTTTAATTTCACGATTTGTTTATAAAATGGATGATCAAATGGATGCAAACTCAGGACAACATCATTTCAACACCGAAACTAGGCCAGGCATGCATGGGCGAGTGAGGTCTTAGATAAAATTCAAACAATGAGTTGTAATAAGGGTGAGTAGGTGGAAGACTTGCATGAGAAGAGTGCAGGGGTCTGTTATAAACATCAGGTTCCTAACAAACTGTGAGAAGAAAATGTCCAAAGGCAAGATCTTCTTAAATTCAAACGTAGAAGACCAGAGAAAACAGTAATGCGACAACAAATCCTTTATCATAGTATAACTGCAACAATTCATGTGAATCATTCAGTCATGAACTCCTTGGTATTAAGACGAAAACATAGATGGAGCAGGAAAATTGTTTGTCATAAAACAAGAAATCTCAAACACAGATGCACAACCATAGAACTAGAATGATCATTAAAAATTTACAATCGGGAGCTTTGCTCTACCATCGATAGATACAAAAATGGCGAAAATGCCTACATATACTCAAAACAACAACAACAATAGAATCAAGACGCTACATAAAAGACTTTGCGTCTGCATGGCCTCTGATAATCTACACTTGCAATTTCTGAATGATCGTGCAAATTATGGAAGACGCAATCGAACTCCTGACAGTTCCATAGGTGAATCGACGTGCCTTTCATTTGTTGTTGGAATTTCCCCAAATGGCGGAGGCGATGTCGAACCACCACCAACTACTTCAATAACTGCTTCATTAGGATTGAGGATGGCCCGACCAACTCGACACCTTTGGGACGTGAAAGACTCTTCGCGTCGCCACCTGGATTAGCTGAACGACCTGATGAATAGGCATGGAGGCCAGCACGAAGGACGGGGCGCATAACAGGAGTGGGGTCGCCAACACTATGAGGGTGAGATATGAAGTGATGAGGTGTGAGGGAGGCTACAGGGGAAGACATATGGCGGAAGGAAATAAGCAGAGGGGGGAATGAGATGCGATATAATGGGCACATTTTAGTGGGAGGCTGACGTGGAAGGGAGTGGGACACATGGCAGGGGTGAGTGGATGATGAGATGGGAAATGGACCACTCGGATAAGAAGAGGGGAGATGGACATATGACACGACAAGAGGGGGGGGGGG
>SNQJ01S0114881.1:33470-48921 GCA_010110895.2 Picea sitchensis
CTGTTGAAAGCTATAGGTGGAATTGATCCTACAAATTCTAATTTGATAGTCTTTGAATTGGAAGAACATGTTCCAAGGTTACCCCCTCATCTTGCTTTTCAGATACAAGTTATTGTCGCCGACAAGAACATTTGTTGGACGGTTGTTGATGAGGGGGCCTCTACATGTGTAATGTCTCTTACTTGTTGGAAATCCATTGGCTCTCCTCCGTTAACGGAATCACAAAATACTTTGAAAGCATTCAATGGCTCGGGTTTTAAGCCTTATGGTGTTCTTCCATCATTGCCGGTTACTCTCGAAGGTAAGACCATCCAAGTTGAAGTGGAAGTTTTCGATGCTCCCTTAGATTATAATCTTCTTCTTGGCCGTAGCTGGGTAGATTCTATGCGAGTTGTTGTGTCAACGTTGTTCCGTGTAGTTCATTTTCCCCATCAAGGAAAGATCATTATGGTTGATCAGCTTGCCTTCTTTAATTCTGATACTCGCATTGGAAATGTGTCGTTTATAGCTAAAACCCCACCAGGTTACGAGAATGTTGGAGTCGGTCTTTTGAAAGATTCTTCGTTAATGGGTACTTTTCCCATACCACCACCACCCGATATTCTACTCCCGTTAGTTGCTTCGATTAATATGATCTTCGTCGTGCCTCATGAGATTCCAGTGTCTTTTGACCCTTGGATAGTCCCTGATCCCGGAGATCATTCTCGTTTCGGCGTCGTCATGTCGTTAAGTCCGGTTGAGTCTGCTTATCATGCAATTCAATCGGCAACACCTTCTATACCTTCTCTTGAGGAGTTGTCTCCCGACCCTTTTCGTGTCATCTTTCCCATTGACGAGATGATCATGTCCGTCATGGCCGATACCCCTTGGGATGATGGACATCATCATTCCATATTTTTTTTGGAACAACACACTCTCAAGAATTACCAACGGATTTCGACTTCGTCGACCGTTGTTGTCATAACGACCATTCTCGAATCTACACGTGTTGTGTTTGCGGAAGGGAACCTTAGTAACATTTATCCCACGTTACCCATTGATATTTCCGTTAAACCTGGGATAATTGAAAATGTTCACATTGAAGCTTCGTGTTCTCCAGAGGAAATTGTTACCTATACTGCTTTGTTCAAGGAATTTCGTGATATTTTTGCCTGGAGTTACGAAGAGATGCCAGGTATCGACCCGTCTATCGTTGTGCATGAGATAAAAACGTACGCTGGAGTTAAACCAGTACGGCAGCGCCTCCGTCCTGTCCATCCACGTAAAGCGGCAACCATTAAGCTCGAAGTTGAAAAACTTCTCAAAGCCGATTTTATTTACCCCGTGGCTCTGACAGAATGGGTTTCCAACCCTGTACCGATTGATAAGAAAGGTGGGAGTATACGTGTTTGCGTTGATTATCAGGATATCAATAAAGCATATCCGAAGGACAAATTTCCAACCCCTTTTGTCGATTAGATCGTCGATGACTGTGCTGGTAGTGAAATTTTTTCCCTCATGGATGGATTTTCTGGCTATAATCAGATTAACATCGCTCCTGAGGACCAACATAAAACCGCTTTTATTTGTCCTTGGGGTAATTTCGCCTACAGAAAACTTCCCTTCGGTCTTAAGAATGCAGGTGCAACGTTTCAACGTGCTATGCCTTATGCGTTTCACGATATAAAGCATATCGTTCAACCTTATTTGGACGATTTTCCAACTCATTCTTTACGCCGAGTCGATCACCCAAATCATCTCCAAGCAATTTTTGTTCGTTTTCGGTTCTATCGCATTCGTCTAAACCCTCATAAGTGCGTCTTTTGCGTAGAGTCCGACCGGCTCCTCGATTTCATTGTTTCCCATCAGGGGATCCGGGTAGATCCTATTAAGGTTGAGGTGATCCTCAATCTTCCTCCTCCTTCTTCATTGCGCCAGTTACAAAGTTTGCAAGGGAAAGCAAAATTTCTTCATCGCTTCATCTCGAATTACGCTGAGATTACTCGGGGTTTTACATGTCTTCTAAAGAAAGGTTCAGAGTCTGTCTGGGATAAGGTTGCTAACAACACTTTCAAATCTTTAAAATTGTCCCTCACGAAAGCTCCTCTTCTTTTCCCTCCTAATTATGGTCGGGATTACTTTCTTTATCTAGCAGCAGGGACTCCCAAGGTGGGAATCCAAGTCCCCATCCAGGCAATAAGTAATCTTAGTTTTAAGATCATAGTGCTCATGATTACCAGGATCATAGGTTCTACCTCATTGCATCAAGCCTCGAGACTGCTTATGTTTTACGCAGTGGAGTGTGCTAGACCCACTGTCTATGACTGGTGTACCTCACTGCTGACCAACATGAAAGGTCAGTTGACAGAGTGAAAACAAGGGAGTAAGTGAAACTTCAAGTTTTCCTCTATTCTTTGCAACTTATTTTTTGAGTGCGTTCTAGGTCTAGGACCTAGAGTGGAGGTTCTTCCTAGAGGACCACGCGGTCCAGCCATGGTACAGTGGATCGAGGTCATGAGACGACAGGGTGGAGGTAGGGTATCAACACCCTACAATGATGACTTTTTCTTATGGTGGTGGAAACATATCATTGCTCTGGACGACTATCCCTATGCGGGGATCGATTTATGAGGAGATCCTGATATGCCACTTCCACTACAGGCTACCTACGGTGACATAGGTAACAAAAATTTTAAATATTTCATTTTTTTGTATTTTTGTATTTAAGGAACAAAAATATTTTTGGGATGGTGTTTGAGTATTCACTAGACACTTGTGTGATCGTAGACGTGGGTCCATGACAACCAGATGGATTTCTATGACATAGACGAAGGAATCAGGAAGATGAAGCGACGGGAGTAGAAGCAGAGAGAGTCCTACAAAATGTGCAGGGCAACCTGTCTCGTTTGACATAGAGGATTCCTATGGTTCAGGTAGAGGATCTTCCTGAATCCATGCAGCGACAAGTGGTTGGTGTACCCAGAGCATGGGTATGACTCTTTTGGTGTCTCCTCCTGCCGCTTCATCTCCCCAGTTCCTCCGTCTATGTCATATAAATCCCTCTGGCCGTCGTGGACCCACAGTTGTGATAACACAAGTGTCTAGTGAATACTCAAACACCATCCCAATTTTTTTTTTTTTCCTTAAATACAAAAATACAAAAAAATGAAATATTTTAAAATTTTGTTACCTATGTGACCGTAGGCGGCCCCTAGTGGAAGTGTCATATCAAGATATCCTCGGAAATTGATCCCCGCATAGGGATAATCATACAGAGCAATGATCTTCCATTGCCACTAGAAGAAAAAGTCATCATTGCAGGGTGTTGATATCCTACTCTCATTGAAGAGAGTGATGCGCCCTTCAATCACATCATCATTATTCCTAATCCCACTCCTTCTGAATGAGAGAGATTTATTCTTCCCCTGAATGTTCTGTCTCCAAGTCTTGATGAGGTTCCCTTCGATTGGGACGACCTGATGGGACATCCCATACCCCCACCTATGTCTTTTCCATTAAGAGACATTATTCGAACTATCACAAAGACTATATCTTCCGTTAGCACTTTCTCCGCCTAGACTTGGAGAGCTTTGGGTTTTCCCAAGATTTTGTTAGCTATCTGTAAGATACTGAATTTCCACAGAAGACCAAGACGAGAACCTTGGCCTCCCCCCTTACATGTTGATTAGAAAAGCAAAACAAGTCTTAGTTAAGCTCTTTTCCGACTCGTATAAAAATTGAAAATATTGCCGAGTGATTTGTCCCTTTCACACTCGTTAAATCTGATTTGAAAGGTCATGAGTCTTAGTTAAACTCTTTTTCGACTCATTGTCAAAAATAGAAAAGATCGCCGAGTGAACTTGTCTTTTTCACACTCGTAAATTGGATTTGAAAAGACGTCTATTTGGCACAATTTTACCCCTTTTTCACACCAAGTAGACTACAAGACATAAAAAAGGATATTTTTTGGCGTTAAGTTGTGATTCCATCTCATGCCCTTGCTTGCAGTATTGAGCCTTTAGTCGATTCTCGCTTTGTGTTATAAACCGTTAGCTAAGCAGTTTTGCATCCTCAACCAAGCATAGCCTTGTTTATATCCTTCGCAATTTGACACCGTATACCCTGGAGGAAACATCACACCGAGTATCCATCTCCTGCATGCATTTCCTTGCATTAAGCATAGGTACGTTCCATTGCTGGAACTAGTTTTTCTTACTTGTGACACCCGTTTCCTCCTCTGTATCATAGCATTCATTTGTTATCAAAAAAAAAAAAAATACGGGCAAGAAGGGAGTACTATATTATAATTGGCAGTAGTCGTGTCGCCTTTGAACAAAGCACAAAATTATTGAGTCCTTGTGTCATCATAATTTTGGGTTTAGCATGGCCTTAGGAAGATGATCCCGTTACAGAGTTTTCTCTACCGATTGGTTACTCTTTCAGTCCCTATAGAGAACGTTATTGATGCCTCTTGCATCTAATTTTCACATCATCGAGTCTATGTTGCTGGA
Source organism: Picea sitchensis (assembly GCA_010110895.2). Classification (NCBI taxonomy): domain Eukaryota; kingdom Viridiplantae; phylum Streptophyta; class Pinopsida; order Pinales; family Pinaceae; genus Picea; species Picea sitchensis. Next base: position 37,961 of record SNQJ01S0114881.1, read on the forward strand.
GTCCACCATATGTCTCATGCTCTTGCTCAAAGGAAGTCTATCAACCTGCGTCGACCACTCCTCAAAAATCTTAACTTTGCATGGCGACCATAGCCTCAGTTTGTCTAAGAATCACATGATAATATGGTCTTATCATGCACCCTGGCCCTACTTTCACCATTGGTAGGTCACCTTGAACCCATCAATCGACATTTCATCATTGGTTGTTGACTGGGTGGTTTCCCTTATGTTCGACAACAAGACATCTATTCACACTCTGGGATTCGTGCAGTGTCTTGGATGCCATTAGCCTTGTTGGTGGTTTCCTCTCCTTTGTCAGGAGTTTTCATCATTGGTTGTTATTCAAAGGGTCTTTTTTGTATACCACCCTCACTTGGTACACGCGAAAGATGCATAGCGTCGTTGGTTCGTGAACATGTTCTTTGTCTGATCTCCACCAAATCATGAAGCTCATGCCTTGTTCCTCATGCTGACTGATGAGAGATGCCTTAATGATCTCCTTTCAACGGGTCTCTTTCCATTGACTTTAGATCATTTATTCTGGATATGGGACCTAGAGTTTTATGAGTACCTTGAGGCCTGCAGTCATTAGTGGCAGGATATCTCGCCATTGATGGATGGGAATACATCAATGTCTCCTGATCAATGGATTTCTCAAGTGTTCGACACCGACTCCTTTATTCACACTTGTAGGGATGTACTCGGTGCCTTGATACCTACTTTCATCATTGGTAGGCTATCTCACGTTTCTTAATAGTATACCTCAATGACCGGTAATCAAACGATGTCTCATTATGTTCAACCTCAACTCCTATATTCACGTGATGTAGACTTGCACCTTGGCGAATAGTGTAGAAGACTTGAAGACATCATTATGTGGCCGCAACTTTCCTGAGTTGTTGCTTAACTTTCATTGGACCAACACCTATTTGACTTTAGTAATCATGGGAGATCAGATTGTAATCCTTGGTATACATATATCTTCAGATTGGTTTTGAGACTGGTTTCACTAGGCCTTGTTCGTGACTATGATATCTTTTGGCATATAACTGCATTTGTATTTTCCCATTCATGGCCACGAGAACTTGGTTGGTATATTTTCCACATGGATCTGCATTGTATTCTTGGCATCCATGTATGCAAAGTCAGTACATAATGTAATGAGCAATTGAGTTCATCCAATCGGTTCTCTACCACTCCACTCCTGGGTTATTTATAATGTATTTCATCCATCGCAGATACTCCTCTGATCTCACACATTAGGGGGCATTTGTTATAACAAGATTTGTCTTTCCATTGCTATATTGCACAAAGGGCCTTTTTCCATTTCCCTATGCAGGATTATCATCCCTTTTTGATGAATCCAGAGCTAAAAATTAACATTTTTCCACATATACGCGCCCTATCAGCTATGCAACAAGTGTATACACAGGCTGCTCCACTACAGCCTGCGTACATCGGGATTTGTGCCAGAAAATACAAAAATAGTGTCGGGTTTCCATGTCACGACAAGAGATCTTTGATCCTTGGCCTTCCATATACTAGAAACGTTCTGACATGACCCTTCAGTTTCATTTTGAAGGCTATAAGAACACAATTCCGAGCTATGGAAAAGAGAGAAAGAATTCAACTTTGAGAGAAAAGTTACTCTAGAGAACTTACTTCATATTGAGTCCGCATCCCTTTGTCCCTCAAGTCTGAACACAGTGTTTAGCCCCCAAGCTCTTTCCCTATTGTTGAGAGAACCTCATTGTCTCTCTCATTCGAGCTTGCCTATGGTGGAGGAGTGAAGTGGTGGAGACCCAGTTGGAAGGAACTTGGTTTCTTGGTTTCGAACTGTGCCGACACAGAAGTCTGTAATGTTGTCACTTCTCCTAATCAATTATTAATAGAAATAATCCTTTCCCGTCCTATTGGTATCGTGCAAATATTTGATTATTATCCATGGGCATGTTTGTAATGTTTATTAATGGATTATGTTATCTGATGTGCTAATCCATTTTATATTATCACTATATACTTTCTCTACTTGTTTGTTAAGAACTTCTTGCAGGTATAAAGCTTTGGGTCGAAGTGCTCAACGATGGAACATCATCGAACGTTGGATTGAGGTAGGCCTCTATATTGTCTTGCACATTAGTTTGTATAACATATGATAAAATTGAGTTTATTTCTGTAGTAATACCTGTCTATTGTGGTTTACCCTTGGCCATAGAGAGTTTTTCCCTCGTAACAGTTCATGAACCAAACTAAGTGGGAGGAGAACACTCTGAAAGATATCGATCAACAACCCCCTTCTGCCAGTATTTAACCAACTAATACTCCTTAGGCGCTAGAAGACAAAAGACCCAGGAAAGAGGTATCTCCCTCAGTCACTGAAGTCTCGAAAGATGATTTCCAGGTTTATAGAAAAAGGCCCAAGACTAGCCATACACTTGACAGGTCTGGCGGAGAAGAAACTCAATCTAATATAGTCATGGAAGGAGAGAATTCTTTGTTTTCCTCAGGAAGCCAGAAGACAATGTCCACCTCCTCGTCAAAGAAGCAGGGTGATACAACATTAATAACTAGAGCTGCACAGGAGCCTTCAGGACTAAACCTCTTTGAGAAATACAACCTGATTAAGAAGCAAAGTGAGATGCTGACCAATAGTACCTATGCTCAGTTTTGGAAACAAACATCCACAACCCAACACAAATTACTATCTTATTTTGATATTGACAAGGGGAGAATTCACATGGCCTACTTGCAGGCACAGGTACCTCAACCCAAAACAATTTCTGATTATAAAAGGGAAACTTTCAAGTTTGATATTGCAGAAGTACATCCAACTGACCAAATGGACCTACACAGACAGACTGGAGAAATGATTTTCTCCACCTTGGAGAACACCTACACGACTGCAAAAAAGCTACAGTTTTGATTGAGTAATGTCCAGAGTCAGCTAAAGCTAGAGAAGGTGTCCTCTTTGGCCAAGGATAACAAAATCAAGACCCTGGAAGAAATGGTGCTCAAAATTGGTTATGATCTGGCCAATATCAAAGCATGTGAAGAGCTTGTCAATAAGAAGAATGCTGACATAGTTTCCCTAAGGAAACAATTAAAAATATATGCTACTAAAGACCTACAGGATAAAGAGATGGCCGAGACTGAAGGCCAGAAAGAGGAGATGTTGAAGTTGATCATGGAGCAGAACGCTCAAATTAAAGAAATGGAAGTCAAGCTGGACAAGTTGGTCAAGGAGAAGGAGTAGAATGTGCCAATGGTAGTCATACCATTGAATGCAGTCCCGATCATAGGAGTTAGTGCAACAATGACAACGTCAAATACCACATGGGCAATTCCAGCAGCAACATCAGTGACAGCTCCAGATGCAGCAAAAAAATTGGCAAAAGCAATGGAAGATATGAATCTGCAAGGGGTAGAAATCAGAAAACTACAAAAAGAGATTCAAAATCTCCAAAAGTTGAATTCTACATTCCAGGCCAGCTACAACATTGAGAGGCATAAGTCAGACAAACTCAAACAGGAACTGCAACAACTGCAGAAAGAAACATTCATGGCTAAGACTCTATCAGAGGCTAAAGAAAATATTTGGTTGGACATCTATCAATCAGTTACAGAGATTTTTCCCCTGATACAAATCATGTTTGAACAACATGATCTAGTGTAGAGAGCCAAACAGGCCATCAACAGGATAAAGGGACAACTGGGAGAAATCCCTACAGAGGCCCATGAGATAATCAAATTCTTAAATTCTAAAGCAAAAGAAGAGTTGGAAGCTCTACAAATTGAGGACATGACTGAAACAATTCTTGAAGTTAAGAGAGTCTTGACCAAGAAGGGACTAATGTTGCAACTCGAGGAGAGAGATTAGGCAATGGATGTTGCAGTACAAAGGTTTTTCAGCAAAACTGAAGCTTTGCAGAAAAAAGGTCTCCCAAGCCTTCTTGTGATAAAAAATAAGATGATTACTCTCTCAGAATATAAACATAATATTCTCACAGTGGCGAAGGATGGGTCCAATTTCGCAGGCATAAAAGGAAGTATCATAGGAAAAGCCTTCTTGGAAACCCTAAGATTAGACCTTAATATTCAACAAGAGATAACGTGTCTTTTTATCACCAAACCAACTTTCACTAAGTACACAAAGACGAACGAGGTGTACCGAAGGCTTCTCAAAGTCAACATTCCCATTCGGCATGGATGGGACGAATTGTGTGACTTGATCAAATAGAAGATGATGTGAATGCACAAATCAACACGCGGAGCAGTCAAAGTCAAGTTGATGATTCACCAACAACTTTCCCCAAAATCAACTCAAAGAATCCGACAGATCATTAGCAGTTCCTATAAATTTGTATTTTGTTAGCTAGGTAGTTAGATTTGGATTCCACCACGTCCTAATCATTAATGATAGGACCGAATTGTAATTTATTTTCTATAAATACTTCAAACTTCGAAGTATTGAGGGTTGATCTTTATGCCCAAGCAAGCTGTAAACTATAATTTTTTTGAAGAGATCAACCAGTAATAAAAAGGGATGATTCACAAGATTCATGTGTGTTAACTGTTGGTGATGTTTACTCCTCTTCATTGAATGGTTTATCTTTCTTCGTTATCATTTTGTTTTCTACATCTGATCATTTAAAAGAAGTTAAAGTTGCATATTTTTTCTTTGTATACTCTATTTATGGATTTTAAAGATCTAAATTTTTGTCTTCTGATATTGTGATAAAGAAATTCTTGAATGTTTCTTTATTATAGTTGATTATCTCATCTATTTATGCTATCCATCACTTTAAATTATAAAGGATCCAAAATTGGCATTATCCTGCCCTATGAAGAAACCTAATAAAATATGTTCTCAAATCTCAAACCTTAACACAGACCCCATAGCCCAATGGATGCGTAAGCAATATTTCAGCCATTTTATAAAACAAAACAACATAGTCATGTTTATTTAACTAGCCTAATATCTGAAACCTGAAACATATCTAAATCTTATAGAGAGATCCCTCTCTGAAACTGGAAGGGATAGATTCCAGTTTTGAAGTGGTTGGATAAAGTTACCTCTCATAAATTTCTTCTACCTCCCAACAACCTCTGGGAATTTACAGAGCATTAACAGGGGGCTTAACCTAAAAAAGAATATTATAATATATTCCTAAAAGAATGAAAGTATTAAAGTGGGGGAAAATTAAACCCAGTTATCCTAAGTTCCTGGGAAAGGGAACGAATGCAAAATGGAGCACATGCATCTCCAGGAAGATAAGTGTTGGCCTGAGAGAATGTAGTTAAAAGCGAAAGCGTCATCTCATGTTGGGGGTTCACATCCCATTCTGGCCATCCTCGCTTGACTCGTAGACTCTCCATCGTCGACCTCTGCACCCTCATGCATCTCTGGAACCAGGAAACCGTGAAGCCGACCTGTGTTGTTTTTACTGTGAAGCCTGGCACATCTTGTATATTACCTAAGCCGTGTTGTGTCTTAGTGGGGACTGTTTCCATTTTTGGATGTGTAGGCCAATTTTTCCTGTTGCTGATGTCACCCATGAGTTAACCGAATGTTGTTGATGTTTCTATTATCGTTACCTTGCGGGAATTGAGTTGAATCTGGTTGAAGAAACAGGTTGTTAGGCCCGTGGTTGAAGAGGTAGGTTGTCAAGCCGGTGAGCAACTCTCTCCAGGTGAGAGAGTTTGTTGGGAAGTGGTTTTCTCCTAGAGAGAGTCCAACACCAGCTACGGAGCTCTGAGAATTCTTGATCCGTCCTATTCCCGAGACCCTAAAGGGGGAAGTGGAGCAGCCGATGGACTGTGGGACAGTGAAGGTGCATATTCCCAGGGTGGAACATGCATGTGGGGAATGAGAGTCTATGAGTAGTGGGTGTAAGAAGGCTCCTGGAGATAATCCTTCCAGTTGCACTGTGTAGTTTCCTGTAACCTCAGCCTAGTCTAGGATTCCCTTGCCCTGGGTGGAGCTTAGTCCCAGCTTGGGGGTGACCCACTGCTAAGTGTGATGAGTAGCTTGGTATTTGGCTAGGAGGTTCATGGAAAGTCTGCACATAGTTGGTGGTTTTACTCCAGTTGAAAATATAAGTATCATTTATGTGCTTAATTTATATATTATGCATGTTTTTTATGCTTGAATGTTATCCTGTATTTTGTTGCGTATGTAGACTTACTGTCAATTACATTGATTTTGTATACTAGCAGTAATTCCATGTTTATTATGATTAAGTAATTTAATTTCATTAAATGCATATGTTATATATATGTGTGTGTGTGTGTGTGTGTGTGTGTGTGAATATTCCACGTAGTAGCATTGCCTAGCCCGGTGATGGCTAGAGACATTACAAATTGGTATCAGAGCAGCTAAGGCAAAGTTACAATTGTGTTGGCAGCATTGCCCGGCCTGGTGAAGGTTGGGGACGTTACAAGGAGTATGAGATTACATTGTGGGTTGCCCTTACAGTTTTGGAAAGATGTTGTAGATATTTTTATTTACTTAATAAATAGAGGGCCTTCAAGCTCCTTGGATGGTGACATTCCAGAGGAGGTATGGATAGGTAAAAAGGTAAACTACTCATTTATAAATACTTTCGGTTGTGAAGCATATGTCCATATTGATAAAGAAAATAGAACAAATCTTGAGGAAAAATCCAAGAAGTATACCTTTATTGGATACATTGTTAATGATTTTGGTTATCGCTTATGGGATTATGAAAATAATAAAATCATTAGAACTAGAGATGATGTATTCAATGAAAATTTCATGTACAGAGATTAGTTGTAGGGGAATAAATAGGAAAAGGAAAACATATAATAACCAATACTTGATGAAATCAAAGAAAATGAAATTCTCAAGGTACCAGAAAATCAAAATGTACAACAACAAGAGAAAAATGTACCTGAAAATCCTGCAAGTGTTGTTAAAATATCTACAAGGTTAAGTACACCCCTTAAATGATACTCTCCTTCATTGTATTATTTATTGTTTATTGATTCTGATGAACCAAAAAATTATGAAGAGGCAATGCAAGTAGACATTAAAAAGAAGTGGAAGAAATGCATGAAAGAGGAAATGGATTCCTTGGTAAATAACTATACTCGGGACTTGGTTTAGTTTCCTGCAGGAAAAATAGCATTGTAGAATAAATGATTTTACAGGTTGAAGAAATAATATGGAGGGAAAAAATGGTACAAGGATAGACTTGTTGTAAAGGGGTTTGCACAAAAGAAAGGTATAGACTTTGATGAAATAATTTCTCTTGTTGTTAAAATGACTTCAATTAGGACTATTTTAAGTCTTGTGGTAGTAGAATATTTGCATCTTGAACAGTTAGATATAAAAACAAATCTTCTCTATGGGGATTTGGAGGAAGAGATTTATATGCAGTAGCCACAGGGGTATGAGGTCAAAGGAAAGGAGAATTTGGTATGTAGGTTGAAGAAGAGATTGTATGGACTAAAGCAAGCTTTAAGGAAGTGGTATTTGAAGTTTGGCAGGTTTACAACATAACAAGGTTATATTATATGTCATTTTGATCACTGTGTTTATTTTAAGAGGCTAGAAAATGGAAGATATATTATCTTACTATTGTATGTAGAAGACATGCTTGTTGCAGGTTCTAACATGGAGTATATAAATGTGCTAAAAAACTAATTAGCTAATTAATTTGTGATGAATGATTTGGGTGTTGCAAATAAAATCCTTGGTATGAGAATAACAAGAGACAAGAAAAATCCCAAATCGACATTTTCTCGGGGTGAGTACATAGAGAAGGTGTTGGAGAGGTTGAGAATGAAAATGAAAAACCAGTTAGTACATATTTGGCCAACCATTTCAAATTAACCAAGGAAATGTGTCCCAAGACACAAGAGCAGATAAAATACATGTTTAGGGTCCCTTATTCATCAACAGTTGACATCTTGATGTATGTTATGGTGTGCACAAGATCAGATATTGCACATGCAGTGGGAGTTGTGAGTATGTATATGAACAATCTAGGTAAAAAACATTGGGAGGTATTAAAGTGGATTCTCATGTTTTTGAGAGACACTGCTACTCATGCATTATGTTTTGGAGGTTCAAACACGGTTCTACAGGGACATCTTGATTCGGATATGGCAAGTGATAAAGATAGTAGGAGAAGCACCGCAAGGCATGTTTTTACTATTGGTGGAATTGCAGTAAGTTGGATTTTGAAACTGCAAAAGGTTGTTTCACTTTCAACAATGGAAGCAGAGTATGTTGCTGCTACAGAGTCTAGTAAAGAGATGATTTAGTTACAAAGGTTTATGGAGGAATTGGGAAAGAAGCAGAAGAATAACAGGTTGTACTATGACAACTAGAGTGCCATTAATCTTGCAAATAAATCAACCTTCCATTCTAAGACTAAGCATATACAAATCAAGTACGATTTCATACAATACATTTTGGAAGATGGACAATTGAAGTTGGAAAAGATACATAYTAGCCAAAATCCTGCAGACATGTTAACAAAGGTAGTAAAAAGGGAGAAACTAATTTCCTGCTCAGTTTTAGTTGGTCTTCAAGAATGAAGGTGAAGATGAGAAATTTTCGAGGTCCAAGGTGGATCGTAGTCCAACAAGTACAACAATACTGAACTTGTTGTGATCATTCTCCAAGTGGGAGATAGTTGGTTATGAAGCCTGATTATCTTTTTGATTCATAGGTCTTGTTTCAACCAAGTTTGGACCTCATTACTTGACAGGAGGGTGTGGGGGGGATTCCCCCCCACTTCTCTTGTTAGGGGGGTCCACTGGGGAAGGGGGTTGATGATAAATTTTGGAGTCCCCCCTAGCAGAGGATTTGGGAGCAGTGCCCCCGAAGCAAAATTTTGGGAAAAATTGCCTTGTAAAATATTGTAATTTTGTAGTCAATCTGGAAACGTTCATTATAAGGTCACAGATATGACAATAGAAGTTATGTTAGGGATTTTTTTCCCTATAAGGAAACCCTCTTTTATGTATAAGGGAATTTTATTGCGGTTGTGTGGGTGAGTGAGCGAATATTGTATTTTGAGAGATGAGACTATGAGAGAAAGAAGAGGAAGTTACAGTAGCTATCTTGTAGGTTGTATCCCTTCATTTGTTGGATAATAATAAATGAAGGACCTGAAAATTTCTCTAGTGGACGTAGCCCATACTGGGTGAATCATGTATATTTGTGTCTCTATTGTGTTTTATATCTTTCATGTTTCATTTCCCCATTTGTTTTATTTTATTTATCTATGATCCTATTTTTCTAACAAAATATTCATTTGGGTGTTTGGGAAGAGTATTTATTTCCTGTTGGAAATTGGATTAAGAGACAAAGGAGTCAAGTTGAACGCTGGAAAAATAGGCCTGGAAAGACTGCAAGACTTCTAATTCCTCTAACCACCCTTATCACTATTGAAAACCCTTAATTCATCCCAGAGAAACGACAATCGTCGATTCGACAAGAGGAGCAGATCTCCATTGTTCGTCGAAGATCCTATCTTTAGGAGAAAGTCTATCAGAGGGTGAACATATATGGAAAACCCAAAATGATAATCCTTGGAGAATCCCTCATGCGATCATCTCGAGTGGACGAGAGTCCTTGATCTATCAGAGGTTCGACCAATGAGATCTGGGTCGTTGATGCCTGATGTGATAAGTCAATAAGTTTGTCAAGAGAACAAAGATCAAGAATATATAGGAATGGGAAAAGGAGGAGTTCCAATGGAAAAATTCTGATGTCAAAGATCCAAGGATGAGGAGGATGATTGATCTATCGATGTGGATGTTGATGGGGTATGATTCATTGGATTTGGAACGATCCATCATAAGGAAGGAACTTAGTTGAAGAGCGGTATTGGTTAATCACCATTCAGTTTTGAGATCCAAGAGATCTTTGATTGTCGGATGTTGGCACCCAAGAGCCGTTGAATCCATCAACGATTTGTCATCGGGAAGGTCTGATTGGGAAGACTCACGATGTTGGAGAATGAACACATTTCGATGGTGGAATTATTAAGTGGATAGGGGTCGTCGATCTATGGGTATGGAAACCTACTTGACCACAATTGTAGAGTGGTTGTAGACCCCACTTGTCACGTATTATGTGGAGTTTGGGAGAGGTTTTAGTTGTCGCGTAGTTTAAGGTAAAAATTAGATTGGGGCCATCAATTTCTATGATTGAAGACCATTGGATCTATTGGGAATAGGTCCATTGGAGATGTTCGATAGGGATTGAAATGTGGGTAGTGTAACCTTATTTCCCAATGGGTAGAGAACCTAATTTATCGTTGACCTTCGATATGGTCAGGTTGGGTGAATCACAATCATCTAATCGTAGATGTTTGTTTTCTAGGTCCGTGTAGCAACATTCTATCATAGATTTACTGGGAAGATGGGTGACAAGTCTGAGGATTTTTCACATCTCCATGCAACACAAAATAAATAAGAAGAAGTCCTCGTGTGTTCCACGATGGAAAAAGGTTGTTGAGGGTGCAAACCCAAGACCCAAGGATTAACGGAAGTGGAAATTCGACATCCCACCATCCTAAGAAGGTTTAGGGGGTTGGTTGTATTACAGATACCATGAACCTATGTAGCCTTCATCACAAGGAAAATAAGAATATGACTAAACTCTTCCATATTACTATCCAAGTCAAGACAACAAAGGTGGATGCCTTATTTGATTCTGGTTCATAAGCCAACCTCATAGTAGAATATTTGGTCTGCAAGATTGGATTGAAAGTTTATGATCATCCTAATCGTACATATCGATTGGGATGGGTGAATAAAGATGCAAATATCAAGGTCACTAAACATATAATATCAATTTTTTCATAAGTGTAGACTATACTAATGAAGTGGAGGTAGATGTAGTACCACTTGATGTGTGTGGTGTAGTTTTTGGAAGCCCTTACATGTATATAAGGGATGCAATCTTCATGAGGAGAGAAAAA
>SNQJ01S0114881.1:50424-75458 GCA_010110895.2 Picea sitchensis
AAAGAGGTTCGGAATGGAAGATTGCAAACCAATTATCACTCCCATGCAAACCAGTTGTAAGTTGAGCAAAGATGATGATTCAAAGTATACAGATCAGAGGAAATATAGGTCAATGATTGGCACCCTACTATATGTGACAACATCTAGACCAGATCTAGTGTAGAGATCCAAACAGGTCATCGACAGGATAAAGGGAGAACTGAGAGAAATGCCTACAGAGGCCCATGAAATAATCAAATTCTTAAATTCTAAAGCAAAAGAAGAGCTGGAAGCTCTACAAATTGAGGACATGACTGAAACAATTCTTGAAGTTAAGAGAGTCTTGACCAAGAAGGGACTAATGTTGCAACTCGAGGAGAGAGTTTAGGCAATGGATGTTGCAGTACAAAGGTTTTTCAGCAAAACTGAAGCTTTGCAGAAAAAAGGTTTCCCAAGCCTTTTTGCGATCAACAATAAGTTGATTACTCTCTCAGATTATAAACATAAGATTCTCACAGTGGCGAAGGATGGGTCCAATTTCGCAGGCATAAAAGGCAGTATCACAGGAAAATCCTTCTTGGAAACTCTGAGATTAGACCTTAATATTCAACAAGAGATAAAGTATCTTTTTATCACCAAACCAACTTTAACTAAGTACACAAAGATGAATGAGGTGTACCGAAGGCTTCTCAAAGTCAACATTCCCAGCCAGCATGGATGGGACGACCTGTGTGACTTGATTGAATAGAAGATGATGTGGATGTACAAATCAACACGCGGAGCAGTCAAAGTCAAGTTGATGATTCACCAACAACTTTCCCCAAAATCATCTCAAAGAATCCAACAGATCATTAGCAGTTCCTATAAATTTGTATTTTGTTAGCTAGGTAGTTAGATTTGGATTCCACCACGTCCTGATCATTAATGACAGGACCGAATTGTAATTTATTTTCTATAAATACTTCAAACTTCGAAGTATTGAGGGTTGATCTTTACGCCCAAGCAAGCTGTAAACTATAACTTTTTTGAAGAGATCAACCAGTAATAAAAAGGGATGATTCACAAGATTCCTGCGTGTTAACTGTTGGTGATGTTTACTCCTCTTCGTTGAATGGTTTATCTTTCTTCGTTATCATGTTGTTTTCTACATCTGATCATTTAAAAGAAGTTAAAGTTGCATATTGTTTCTTTGTATACTCTATTTATGGATTTTAAAGATCTAAATGTTTGTCTTCTAATATTGTGATAAAGAAATTCTTGAATGCTTCTTTACTATAGTTGATTATCTCATCTATTTATGCTATCCATCACCTTAAATTATAAAGGATTCAAAATTTGCATTATCCTGCCCTGTGAAGAAACCTAATAAAATATGTTCTCAAATCTCAAACCTTAACACAGACCCCATAGCCCAATGGATGCATAAGCAATATTTCAGCCATTTTATAAAACAAAACAACATAGTCATGTTTATTTAACTAGCCTAATATCTAAAACTTGAAACATATCTAAATCTTATAGAGAGATCCCTCTCTGAAACTGGAAGGGATAGATTCCAGTTTTGAAGTGGTTGGATAAAGTTACCTCTGATAAATTTCTTCTACCTCCCAACAACCTCTGGGGATTTACAGAGCATTAACATGGGGCTTAAACCAAAAAAGAATATTATAATATATTCCTAAAATAATGAAAGTATTAAAGTGGGGGGGAATTAAACCCAGTTATCCTAAGTTTCTGGGAAAGGGAATGAATGAAAAATGGAGCACATGTAGCTCCAGGAAGACAAGTGTTGGTATGGGAGAATGCAGTTAAAAGTAGAAGCGTCATCTCATGTTGGGGGTTCACATCCCATTCTGGCCATCCTCGCTTGACTCGTAGGATCTCCATTGTCGACCTCTGCACCCTCACGCATCTCTGGAACCAGGAAACCATGAAGCCGACATGTGTTGTTTTTACTGTGAAGCCTGGCACATCTTGTATATTACCTAAGCCGTGTTGTGTCTTAGTGGGGACTGTTTCCATTTTTGGATGTACAAGCCCAATTTTAATGTTGCTGATGTCACCCGTGAGTTAACCGAATGTTGTTGATGTTGCTATTATCGTTACCTTGCAGGAATTGAGTTGAAGCTAGTTGAAGAAATGAGTTGTCAGGCCTGTGGTTGAAGAGGTAGGTTGTCAGGCCGGTGAGCAGCTCTCTCCAGGTGAGAGAGTTTGTTGGGAAGTGGTTTTCTCCTAGAGAGAGTCCAACACCAGCTACGGAGCTTTGAGAATTCCTGATCTGGCCTATTCCCGAGACCCTGAGAGGGGAAGTGGAACAGTCGATGGACTGTGGGACAGTGAAGGTGCATATTCCAAGGGTGGAACATGCATGTGGGGAATGAGAGTCTGTGAGTAGTGGGCGTAAGAAGGCTCCTGGAGATAATCCTTTCAGTTGCACTGTGTAGTTTCCTGTAACCTTAGCTTAGTCTAGGATTCCCTTGCCCTGGGTGGAGCTTAGTCCCAGCTTGGGGGTGACCCACTGCTAAGTGTGATGAGTAGCATGGTCTTTGGCTAGGAGGTTAATGGAAGGTCTGCACATAGTTGGTGGTTTTACTCCAGTTGAAAATATAAGTATCATTTATGTGCTTAATTTATATATTATGCATGTTTGTGATGCTTGAATGTTATCCTGTATTCTGTTGCGTATGTGGACTTACTGTCAATTACATTGATTTTGTATGCTAGCAGTAATTCCATGTTTATTATGATTAAGTAATTTAATTTCATTAAATGCATATGTTGTGTGTGTGTGTGTGTGTGTGTGTGTGTGTGTGTGTGTGTGTGTGTGAATATTCCACGTAGTAGCATTTCCTAGCCTGGTGATGGCTGGAGACATTACAAATTGGTATCAGAGCAGCTAAGGAAAAGTTACAATTGTGTCGGTAGCGTTGCCTGGCCTGGTGAAGGCTAGGGACGTTACAAGGAGTATGAGATTACATGTTGGGTTTCCCTTACATTTTTGGAAAGATGTTGTAGGTATTGTTATTTACTTAATAAACAGAGGGCCTTCAAGCTCCTTGGACGGTGACATTCCAGAGGAGGTATGGATAGGTAAAAAGGTAAACTACTCATTTATAAATACTTTCAGTTGTGAAGCATATGTCCATATTGATAAAGAAAATAGAACAAAGCTTGAGGAAAAATCCAAGAAGTGTACCTTTATTGGATACAATGTTAATGATTTTGGTTATCGCTTATGGGATTATGAAAATAATAAAATCATTAGAACTAGAGATGATGTATTCAATGAAAATTTCATGTACAGAGATTAGTTGTAGGGGAAGAAATAGGAAAAGGAAAACATATAATAACCAATACTTGATGAAATCAAAGAAAATGAAATTCTAAAGGTACCAGAAAATCAAAATGTACAACAACAAGAGCAAAATGTACCTCAAAATCCTGCAAGTGTTGTTAAAATATCTACCAGGTTAAGTACACCCCTTAAATGATACTCTCCTTCATTGTATTATTTATTGTTGATTGATTATGATGAACCAAAAAATTATGAAGAGGCAATGCAAGTAGACATTAAAAAGAAGTGGAAGAAATGCATGAAAGAGGAAATGGATTCCTTGGTAAATAACTATACTCAGGACTTGGTTTAGTTGCCTACAGGAAAAATAGCATTGTAGAATAAATGAGTTTACAGGTTGAAGAAAGAATATGGAGGGAAAAAATGGTACAAGAATAGACTTGTTGTAAAGGGGTTTGCACAAAAGAAAGGTACAGACTTTGATGAAATAATTTCTCTTGTTGTTAAAATGACTTCAATTAGGACTATTTTAAGTCTTGTGGTAGTAGAACATTTGCATCTTGAACAGTTAGATGTAAAAATAAATCTTCTCTATGGGGATTTGGAGGAAGAGATTTATATGCAGTAGCCACAGGTGTATGAGGTCAAAGGAAAGTAGAATTTGGTATGTAGGTTGAAGAAGAGATTGTATGGACTAAAGCAAGGTTTAAGGAAGTGGTATTTGAAGTTTGGCAGGTTTACAACATAACAAGGTTATATTGGATGTCATTTTGATCACTGTGTTTATTTTAAGAGGCTAGAAAATGGAAAATATATTATCTTACTATTGTATGTAGATGACATGCTTGTTGCAGGTTCTAACATGGAGGATATAAATGTGCTAAAAAATTGATTAGCTAATTAATTTGTGATGAATGATTTGGGTGCTTCAAATAAAATCCTTGGCATGAGAATAACAAGAGACAAGAAAAATCGCAAATCAACATTGTCTCGGGGTGAGTACATAGAGAAGGTGTTGGAGAGGTTTAGAATGAAAAATGCAAAACCAGTTAGTACATCTTTGGCCAACCATTTCAAATTAACCAAGGAAATGTGTCCCAAGACACAAGAGCAGATAAAATACATGTTTAGGGTCCCTTATTCATCAACAATTGACATATTCATGTATGTTATGGTGTGCACAAGATCAGATATTGCACATGCAATGGGAGTTGTGAGTAGGTATATGAACAATCTAGGTAAAAAACATTGGGAGGTATTAAAGTGGATTCTCATGTTTTTGAGAGACACTACTACTCATGCATTATGTTTTGGAGGTTCAAACACGGTTCTACAGGGACATCTTGATTCGGATATGGCAAGTGATAAAGATAGTAGGAGAAGCACCACAAGGCATGTTTTTACTATTGGTGGAATTGCAGTAAGTTGGATTTTGAAACTGCAAAAGGTTGTCGCACTTTCAACAATGGAAGCAGAGTATGTTGCTGCTACAGAGTCTAGTAAAGAGATGATTTAGTTACAAAGTTTTATGGAGGAATTGGGAAAGAAGCAGAAGAATAACAGGTTGTACTATGACAACTAGAGTGCCATTAATCTTGCAAATAAATCAACCTTCCATTCTAAGACTAAGCATATACAAATCAAGTACGATTTCATACAATACATTTTGGAAGATGGACAATTGAAGTTGGAAAAGATACATACTAGCCAAAATCCTGCAGACATGTTAACAAAGGTAGTAAAAAGGGAGAAACTAATTTCCTGCTCAGTTTTAGTTGGTCTTCAAGAATGAAGGTGAAGATGAGAAATTTTTGAGGTCCAAGGTGGATCGTAGTCCAACAAGTACAACAATAGTGAAGTTGTTTTGATCATTCTCCAAGTGGGAGATAGTTGTTTATGAAGCCTGATTATCTTCTTGATTCATAGGTATTGTTTCAGCCAAGTTTGGACCTCATTACTTGACAGGAGGTTGTGGGGGGGATTCCCCCCCACTTCTCTTGTTAGGGGGGTCCACTGGGGAGGGGGGGTGATGATAAATTTTGGAGTCCCCCTTAGTAGGGGATTTGGGGGCAATGCCCCCGAAGCAAAATTTTGGGAAAAATTGCCTTGTAAAATATTGTAATTTTGTAGTCAATCTGGAAACGTTCATTATAAGGTCACAGATCTGATGATAGAAGTTATGTTAGGGATTTTTTTCCCTATAAGGAAACCCTCTTTTATGTATAAGGGAATTGTATTGCGGTTGTGTGGGTGAGTGATAAAATATTGTATTTTGAGAGAGGAGACTATGAGAGAAAGAAGAGGAAGTTACAATAGGTATCTTGTAGGTTGTATCTCTTCATTTGTTGGATAATAATAAATGAAGGACCTGAAAATTTCTCTAGTGGACGTAGCCCATACTGGGTGAATCATGTATATTTGTGTCTCTATTGTGTTTTATATCTTTTGTGTTTCATTTCCCCATTTGTTTTATTTTATTTATCTATGATCCTGTTTTTCTAACAAAATATTCATTTGGGTGTTTGGGAAGAGTATTTATTTCCTATTGGAAAGTGGATTAAGAGACAAAGGAGTCAAGTTGAACCCTGGACAAAGGAGTCAAGTTGAACCCTGGAAAGACTGCAAGACTTCTAATTCCTCTAACCACCCTTATCACTATTGAAAACCCTTATTTAATCCCAGAGAAATGACAACTGTCGATTCGACAAGAGGAGCAGATCTCCATTGTTCGTCGAAGATCCTGGCTTTAGGAGAAATTATATCAGAGGGTGAACATATATGGAAAACCCAAAATGATAATCCTTAGAGAATCCCTCATGCGAGCATCTCGAGTGGACGAGAGTCCTTGATCTATCAGAGGTTCGACCAATGAGATATGGGTTGTTGATGCCTGATGTGATAAGTCAATAAGTTTGTCAGGAGAACAAAGATCAAGAATATATAGGAATGGGCAGAGGAGGAGTTCCAATGGAAAACTTCTGATGTCAAAGATCCGAGGATGAGGAGGATGATTGATCTATCGATGTGGATGTCGATGCGGTATGATTCATTGGATTTGGAACGATCCATCATAAGGAAGGAACTTAGTTGAAGAGCAGTATTGGTTAATCACCATTCAATTTTGAGATCCAAGTGATCTTTGATTGTCGGATGTTGGCACCCAAGAGCCGTTGAATCCATCAGAGATTTATCATCGGGAAGGTCTGATTGGGAAGACTCACGATGTTGGAGAATGAACACATTTCGATGGTGGAAGTATTAAGTGGATAGGGGTCATCGATCTATGGGTATGGAAACCTATTTGACCACAATTGTAGATTTGTTGTAGACCCCACTTGTCACGTATTATGTGGAGTTTGGGAGAGGTGTTAGTTGCCGCGTAGTTTAAGGTACAAATTAGATTGGGGCCATGAATTTCTATGATTGAACACCATTGGATCTATTGGGAATAGGTCCATTGGAGATGTTCGATAGGGATTGAAATGTGGGTAGTGTAATCTTCTTTCCCAATGGGTAGAGAACCTAATTTATCATTGACCTTCGATATGGTCAAGTTGGGTGAATCACAATCATCTAATCGTAGATGTTTGTTTTCCAGGTCCGTGTAACAACATTCTGTCACAGATTTACTGGGAAGATGGGTGACAAGTCTGAGGATTTTTCACATCTCCATGCAACACAAAATAAAGAATAAGAAGTCCTCGTGTGTTCCACTATGGAAAAAGGTTGTTGAGGGTGCAAACCCAAGACCCAAGGATTAACGGAAGTGGAAATTCAACATCCCACCATCCTAAGAAGGTTTAGGGGGTTGGTTGTGTTACAGAGACCGTGAACCTATGTAGCCTTCATCACAAGGAAAATAACAATATGACTAAACCCTTCCATATTACTATCCAAGTCAATACAACAAAGGTGGATGCCTTATTTGATTATGTTTCATAAGCCAACCTCATAGTAGAAGATTTGGTCTGCAATATTGGATTCAAAGTTTATGATCATCCTAACCGTACATATCCATTGGGATGGGTGAATAAAGATGCAAATATGAAGGTCACTAAACATATAATATCAATTTTTTCATAAGTGTAGACTATACTAATGAAGTTGAGGTAGATGTAGTACCACTTGATGTGTGTGGTGTAGTTTTTGGAATCCCTTACATGTATATAAGGGATGCAATCTTCATGAGGAGAGAAAAACAATACCTCGTACTCATGGATGAGAAGTATTTCATCATCAATGCATCCAAAGGTAAATCAAAATCTCTCTATTAAGTGTTAACCAAACCAAGAAATCGGTTAGTTCTAGTAGGAAGTTTATATTACTTTTATTAAGAGAGTATCAACCGAGTGATGAATCAATAAAAGTAAAGGCATCTATGGAGGGATGGATTAAAGAGAAAAAACAGTATTTAAAGGATTTATTGCAAGCATACAAAGAATAATGTTACGAGACTAAAGGTTTACCACCTAAGAAGGAAGTGGAGTGTGAGATCCATTTGTTGCCTAACTCCCCATTTCCAAACATTGGGATGTACAGATAATTCATCCTGGAAGCATATGAAGTGAATAAAAAATTGTAGTAACTATTGGAGCATGGTGTAATTAGACTAAGCACCTTGCCATGTGGGTCACTTATCATCAAGGTACCTAAGAAGGATGAGACTTGGAAAATGTGTATCGACTATAAATGTTTGAACAAGATCACCCTAAAAACTAGGTACCCTTTACCTAGGATTGATGATTTGTTAGATCAATTGTAACATGCAAAGTATTTCACCAATTTGGATCTCAAATTAGGATACCACCATGTAGAAGTTAAATAAAAAGACACCTTGAATAATTCCTTCAAGGCAAGGCAAGGTCTAGGTGAAGGGTTAGTAATGTTATTGATTAAGGTTGGTTGTCATTGATGTCAACCCTTGAGAAGAAAAGACCAGTAGCACAAAGGTTTGAATTAATGGACTAATAATAGTATTTGATGTAAAAATATGACTCATTATTGTTTTCATGGTTGATAAGAAGTAAATATGGATGAACTACAAAGTGGTCCCCTTATGGTGAAAGCCCTCCTGAGAAGACACTTTGTGGAGTAAAGAGAACCATCTGGTGTAGAATAATGAGATGAAGGAAAGTGAATTTGTCAGGGGAAAATCCTAGATGGATAGTTCTTGTCACTTCATTTCCAATGGTATGTGGAGCGATGCATAGAACCTCACACGGTTAAGAGAGTTATGGCCATGAAGTTGGAGACCCAGGGTTTGGGTAATGGACCCAAGTTTGTTTTGAAGAATGAGGTATGAGTTATGATATATTTTCAGATAATACTATTCTATATGGATTATTACATGTCATGCCATTTATGGTGGTATGTAGAACATCACATAACTCCTCACGGTTTGAGAGTTATGGCCTTACAAGTTAAGGAGACCCTCATATGTCATCTAGAAGCACCAAAAGGTCAAAAGTAATCAAAAGTGGTTTAAGAGGTTTTAAAAGGAGAGGTAAATAATAAGGTGAAGTATTGAGTGTATTATAATTCAAAGTGAATACAAAAACAAATTATTTCAGTAATAATTTTAATGGAGAAATTAGAAATGGATGACAAAATAGGAAAGTGGAGACCAAGAGTGACCTAGAAGATGTTTTAAAGGGAAGCTACTTGGAAGTATAAATAGAGGCATGATCTCTCATTTTAATCACACTTGATCATATTGAATATCTATAGGTGTAGGAGTCTACAAAATGATATCAAAGCCGAGAAATCAGGAGAAATTGAAAGAAAGAAGGCGAGAAATGCAAGGAAGGATAAATTATTTGATGGTGCTTTCTAGGTATGTTATTTACAGGTCATCTCACCATTTTAAGCTATAAAAGATTTTTTTATATAATGATTCAGATCTGAAATTGCTATTCAAGTGAGAAAAACATATCAAGTATATATGTGGTTAAAAATTGATTATTAGATTAGTTGTAAGTTTAGAGTTACACTCTGTGGAAAATAGGGTTTGTGTGATCCCCGAGCAGGTCTTTAGTATTATTTTTAATAGTTCCAGTCCTTTCATCAAATATTTTTTGCGGGGAAGCGCTCTGAGTAAATTCTAGAATAAGCCATGATTCGACAAGGTATGCCATTTTGCTATAACTCATTTTATGAGAGGTTCAGTAGTGCCACTTGGAGAAATTGCATAAACCTGCTGAAAACATTGTGTGTCACATATCTTTATACATTATAGGTTCAAAGTTATGATTACTTTGGTAGGGTTGTTGACTAATCCAAAGCCAAATGTGAGACTAAAAGAAAAGTTTGATATAAATGAAATATTGTAGTCTCTTGTTTTTAAAAGTTAAGAAGGTTTGCAGGAATGTTATCATATACACCAATTCTATTAGTGAGCTACAAATCAGATTTAGATGAGTAGAAATTGATGAGGGTTTTGGTTGAGGTACATGTTGAGTACATGGATTTGAGACAAGTAGTTGATGAGTTGGTGCACATACATAGGGGTGTATAGTTGATGATGTTGGTACATATTGATGAGTCATAGTTGATGAGTAGTTGACACATGATTGGTACATACTTTGGCACATGGTTGGATGCACTTGTTTATAGTGCGGTGAAGATTTGTATAACAATGAGGTTGGTGCATGGTTGATGCACTTGTTTATGTTATATTGATTACGAGGTTGGTGCATGGTTGATGCACTTGTTTATAGTACATATTTGATTATAGGTTGGTACATGGATTTGATACACTTTTACGTAGTGCGAGGTTGCAGATCTGATTGATGCATGGTTGATGCATGGTTCATATTTATTAGTACGGTTCACGATGGTATATCTCCACCGGTTATAGTGTGGCAGTGGTTCCATCATTCTACTTCACCCGAAGGGTGGCAAGATGGGGGCAGGACATGTGGTTGCTGCTCCCTGCCAGGTTGTAGCAGAGAACATTGGGGGTTGTAACCTCTTTACAGTTTGTAGCCAAAGATTTGGGAGTTGGAGCTTCCCTGAGGTTGTAGCCCTAGAAACTAGGGGTTTGGGCCTCCTTCCAGTTGCAACTAGAAACGAAAATTTGGTGCTTCAATGAATGTAATTCTTCAAGACATATAAGAAAAGAGCATTATGTGGTTTTCTCAGGTTGGGTTTCACGTAAAACACCGGTGTCTTGTGTATGTGTGTGATTGTTTATTTGTGCACTCATTGTGGATAATAATTCTACATTGATATAAACATTTGAAGACAAAATATTATAATTACACTATTAAATTCAACCCCCCTCTGAGTAATCCAAAATTTGGTATCGAGAGCGGGTTCAGCAATGTCGGTTCCTGTGAAAGGTAGATCATAAGATGCAGGCTTCATTATAAAAATGGAATACCGGTTTGATGGACGAAGTATGATTTTTGGAGCATAAGGATGAAGGCATATATACATGCAGGGATTTCAAGTTTGGCAATCAATTGTAGATGGATACCACGAGCACCAGCAGTTCAACCCGACAAATGACAAAACGCAATGGCTTCGGTGAGAATAATTCCAAAAGCCATAAATGCACTTTTGAATGGTCGATTGATATGGTATTCACAAAGTTGCATTGTAATGCTGCTAAAGAGATTTGGGACAAGCCCGAAATATTTATGGAAGATTCAAAAGTCAAAACAAAGCTTCAAACTTATATAGAGGTCGGTTCGAACAACTAAAATGAAGGGAGATGAAGATACTGTAGCCTACGCTATTTAGCGAGTAGATGAAACGATGAATACAATCATAGGATTGGGAGAAAGAAGTGAAAGAATCTATAATTGTTCAAAAGGTACTAAGATCTCTTCCTATGAGATTCAACCACAAGATATGTGCTTGGAAGAAAGATCCAGTCTAAACTCAATAAGCATGGAACTGAGCGCATGCAATCTTCACAACATATGAGATGAGAGCTGAATAGGAAAATCGAGATGTAAAACAAAAGAGCCTTCAAAGCATCCAAAGATCAAGCGAAGAAAAAGGAACAGAATAATATAGCAGTAGTAGCGACATCTTGGAAGATGATGAAGAAGTGGCCAACTTAGGTAAAGGCGAACAAAGGGAACCAGCGGTGAGTGCAGTAGAAAACTTCCTTTAATTTGTTGTTTTAATTGTGATGGTATTGGTCATTTGCTAACAAATGTCCTCATAAGAAAGGAGAAATGATGAAAGTTACTCAAAATCTGAGACAAACATATAAAGGTAAAAATAACTACAAAGAAGTTTTTCAAAACTTTTCACCAAAGACATCATCCATCAGACTGAAGATGAAGTCGGTGGCTTGATGAAACAAGGTGAGTTCTATTCATGGTAGTAATTTCACGATAAAGAAGACTCCAAAGAGAATATGAAGAAGCATATGAAGAAGAAATTGAAGAGGTAGAGATTAGAGAAAGAATTAATGAGTGCCATAGAAGTTATCAAAGAGAAAAGAATAAAAACAAAACTACAAAAGCAGAACTAGATAATGAAAAAGACACTCAAGAACTAGAACAAATGATTACAAAATTGAAGGTTGAATAGAAGAGAAGATAAAAGAATTGAAGAAGCACTCAAAGAATAGATAGAAGGAAAGGGCCCAGGTCATTGGAAACACAGGCAGAGATTGTCACACTAGAAAAGGATATTCAAAAGAAAATATGGGGAATAGCTCAAAAGTTTTGGATGACATTATTAGGATTCAAAAATCTCATCATGACAAGTCAGGTACTTGCGTCTGATCAAACAAAAAGGGATCAAGCTCCAAAACGAGAGAAAGAAACAAATCAAAAAAGTTGTCTGTAGAAACAATCAAAGGGATAAAAAGATATGCAAGGAAGATTACGAGGTTACTCCTCCTGCAAGAAGATTCAAATTTGAGAATCAACAACTGATAGATAGGCCTGAAGAAGAAGGATTCATAAAGAGGAGCCTCCTTTCATAAGATCTTCAACTACAGGTATCAAACTATATTTTTGGTTTATACATGCTTGTAATAATTTTGGACATAAAGCTATAAATTCTGAGCTAACAACAAGAACAATAACTTCTCGAGAGCCATACACAAAGGGGTTCAAGAAGACCTAGTGAAACCTGAGAGAAGAAGTATAGGTTTGAATCTTTGAGCAACTGAAGTGGAATGTTACAAATGTAACAATTTTGGACACATGGCCAAAAATTGGGAATGTGATCCCTCCTAAGAACCTCCTTGAGTCTGAGCCGAGATACTCATAAAGGCAGGCGGATGAGAAAGCAGATCAATATAGCAAGGAGAAAGAATGCCTGATTTAATACAGGCTGCTGAAGAAGAAGCGTGGTTGGTATGTTGGCAGTGTGGATGTTAAAACACATGATAGGTGATAGAGACAAGTTTCTTACATTACAAAGAGAGAGGAAAGAAATGGATTAGTCTCCTTTGCTGGAAATGATGATTCATCAAAATCATTGGAAAAGGCACAAAATACGAATTGGGAAAAAAGAATGAAAAGGAAGAAAATGTTCTACCTGGTAGAAGATATAGAAACATAATCTTCTAAGTGATGGAGTCAAATGTGTGACAAGGTCTTAAAGTTACCTTCGATTCACAAAGTGTGAGATAAGAAAAGGTTGAGGGAAATTGGTATTTCTGGTACCAAGAACTTCAAGCAACATATATGTGTTAAAGCGAAATTGGAAATGAAAAGATGTTGTCTAGGAAAGGAAGATGAAAGTTGGCTATGCTTGAGAAGAATGGGTCACATGCATTTTGATAACCTTGTCAAAGTCAACAAAAGCGGTCAGAATGCCCAGAATCAAAGGAAACCAACCAACACTTTATGCAAAGCATTGCCAGCGAGGAAAAGAAACAAAAAGAACCAGAGGTTAAAATCAAAGGAATATTCAACAACAAAACCAGAAAAAATTGTGCATGCCCGATCTAGTTGGACCAACTACAACAAAAGGATTAAAAGGTGAGAGATACTTTTATGTTGTGGTTGATGATTATACAAGAATGATTGCAATTTGCTCAAGAACAAATCGGAAGCTTTGAAAATTTCAAGGTCTGAGGAAATGGTTGAAAATGAGATGGATTCAAGAATCAAATGCTTAAGATCCGGATAATGGAGGAGAATTACCTCAAAGGAATTTATGGACCTCTTGCAACAATCATGGAATAAAAAAGGCAATTCTCCGTCGCTAGGACACCTCAACATAATGGAGTTGTTGAAAGAAAGAATAGGGCGATTACAAGAAAAGGCTCGAACAACGAAAATGGATTCAAAGCTGATTATTTTGCGGACACATCCGGTGCATACAACATTTCACATTTAAAAGCAGGTAATGCTTCTCAGAAACAACAGCGATAAAACTCCCATACGAGCTATGGAAAGGAAGACCCGGAAATGTGAAGAACGAGTTTTTGGAAGCAAATGCTACATCAAAGAAGATGGCGAGGAATGGGAAATTTTGACTCTTGTGTGGACAAAGGAATACTTGTTGGTTACTCAAGAATTGCAAGGGAAATACAGGAGGAGGTGTTGAAGATTAAACAAGTTGTGGAAAGCATCAGCGTAACAATTGATGAAACAAGCGGTCGAAATCAAAGAAAGAAGAAAAATCAATGGAACAACTTCTTGAAGAGAAGATGAAAAGAAAGAAGAAGAGGAAGATGGGGAGAAGATGAAGAGAATCTACTTGAGAGTAGAAGGCGGTTCAAGCAGTATCCAAAGACTTTAGCTAGCGAGGTATAGAAGAATCATCCTTGGTCAGTTATTGGAAACAAAGATCGCGAGGAGTTGAGACTAGAAGAAGAATTTGTTCATCGGAACAAACACACCTAGCACTCTTATCTACAGATTGAACTAGCTGTTTGAAGAAGCCAGGGATGAATTTTTTGGAATAAGGCCATGGATGAAGAATTGGATCAAATAGAGAAAAATGACACTTGGGAGGAATTGGTTCCAATACCAAAGAATAAGAATAATGATACGGCACAAAATGGGTTTAGGGAATAAATTGAATGAATGGGGCGGGGTTACAAGGAACAAAGCTAGATTGGTGGTATCATAAAGGATATGCATGCAGATTGAAGGAATGCGACTTTGAAGAGACATATGCCCAGTTTCCAGAATGGAAGCAATGCGACACCTTATGCATGCTCAAAAATGTTAAAGTATATGAGATGGGTGTAAAATCAATTTTACGAGATAGGGGAACTTGAAGAAGAAGTCTACATTGAACAACCAAAAGAGTTTCAGTTGTCAGAGAACCTGAAACTATATTAATGTAAATTAAAGAAGGCCTTGTATGGTGCATGGGGCTCCTAGAGCATGGTACTCAGGCTGGATAAGGAAGTATGCATGGCGAGCGGGGTTGAAGGAAGTCACGGAACAACGACCTCTACATCAAAGGTGATCAAGGTAATATTTTATTAATTGAATTTTATGTTGATGATATTATTATTTTTGGTAGTGATGGCGGGGTTAAGCAATTTGCAAAAGACATGCGAGTGAATTTGAAATGTCATTACTTGGAGAACTATCCATGCTTTTGGGACTTGAGATCGTCAAAGCAACCAAAGAATTTTATTTCTCAAACCAACTACATCATAGAAATGCTAAAGGGTTGAATGGAAGATTGAAAACCGGTATATTCTCATGCAAACCGGTTGTAAAGTTGAAGGCAAAGATGATGATTCAAAGTCTATATAGATCCGAGGCAATATAGGTCAATGATTGTCATTCTACTATATGTGACAACATCTGGTCGAGATGTAATGTAGAAGCTGATTGGACGGTGCTTGCAATTTCACATGGCACCAAAGGAATCACATGTATTAGCGATAAAGAGGATGCGAGATATCTCAAAGGAACAAAGAGTTTGAATTATGGTATCCAAAGGAAAATATCTATCACTTGTGCCTACAGAATCTGCAGTTGGGCGGGTTATTATTGATGACCCAGATGAAGCACCCGGTGGAAGCGGCATTCTAGGTGAAGTGTTTGGTATCATGGCTAGAAAAAGAAACAATCATTGGTATCTACATCATCTATAGCTGGTAGAATATTGCAACAACAACATGTTGTACCGCGGTTCTTTGGATGAAACAAACTTGTGAGATATACGGTTGAGTATATTAGTGATTCAATATATTGTGATATGCAAGTGCCATGTCCCGGTACATCTCAAAAACCCATTGATGCACTCCAAGACTAAGCACATTCCAATCAAGTATCCATTTATCTAGAGGAGCAGGTTGCAAAAAAGAACATGAGAGTTTAGTATCACGAGGCACAAAGAACAAGTGGGCGGAACATCTTTACAAAACCACTTCCACAGGAAGCCTTTGAATATCTTAATAAAGACTTGGAGTTATTTATACTCCAAAATGAATGTTTTTAATGCTTATCTTATATGTCTTAGATGTACACGAGGAAGGCCCATAAGAGGACCAATACATTGGGAGCAACCCCAGATGGAAAATACATTTGCCATTGATGACAAAGGGGGGATAGATTTATTAGATTTAGAGGACAAAGGCATGGTTCAGGAGGATCAAATTTATCATATCCAGAGGACAGAGACATGGTTTGAGGGGGAGCATGAATGATACGATTCCGGTGTTGCATGAGTGTTACCGTAATGCGAATGGGGAGATTGTTGATTGGGTTGGTTGTCATTGATGTCAACCCTTGAAAAGACCCAGCCAGCAAAAGGTTTGAGTAATGGAACCAATAGTGTTTGATGTAAATATGACTCATTATTTTTTGTCATGATTGATAAGAAGTAAATATGGATGAACTCCAGTAGGGCCATTATGGTGAAAGCCCTCACGAGAGCGGCTTTGTGGAGTAGAACCCATGCTTAATTATGGAATAATGAGATGAAGGAGAAAGTGAATTTGTCAAGGAAAATATCCTAGATGTATAGTTCTTGTCATGTCATTTCGATTGGTATGTGGAACATCACATAATTCCTCCACGGTTGAAGCGTTATAGCCATGAAGTTGGAACCCCGTTTGGGTTTTGGACCCAAGTTTGTTTGATAGTAATGGTATGAGTTATGATATATTTTCAGATAATCTTATTATATATGGATAGTACATTTCATGCCATTTACGTTGGTATGTAGAGCGTCTGCAACTCCTCACGGTTTGAGATTTATGGCCTTCTGAGAGTTGGAGGACCCTCATATGTCATCTGAAGCCCCCAAAAAAGGTCAAAGTAATCAAAGTGGTTTTAGAGGTTTTAAAAGGTAAATAATAAAAGTGATGATGAGTGTATTATAATTCAAAGTGAATACAAAATAGAGTGTTTCAATAATAATTAATGGAGAAATTAGAAGTGGACCCAACCTAAAATAAGGAAAGTGGGGCCAAAGTGATGATCTAGAAGATGTTTTTAAAGGAAGCTACTTGGAGAGTATAAATAGAGGAAAGGTTCTTTAATTTTATCACACTTGAGAATATTTAATACCATAGATTTTGAGGTATAAAATGATATCTAATCCGAAATTCTGGTGAAGAAAAGAGACCAAAATGCAAGGAAGGGTAAATTCTTTGATGGTGCTTTCTGAGGTACGTTATTTTCGGGTCATATAACACTATAAATGTTTTATATAATGATTCAAATCCTAAAATTGATATGCAAGTGAGAAAACATATCCAATATCCATTAGTTAAAATTCATCTTGTGAAGTTAGTTTATTTAGGTTACACACTCGTGGAAAAGTAGGCAGGTCAAACTGCGTCAAATCGGTGTTCGGTAAAAATGTCATAACTTCTTCATAAAGATCAAAATTAAATGAGACAAAGAATATGTTGGTTAGGGTACAGTCTTTGGTATGTTTTGCAATAGTTTCATATCCTTTCATCAAATATTTTGTAGACACGCTCTACAAGGTGACTCTCTAGAATAAAGCGGGAATTGTTCAACAAGGTATGCCATTTGTACTATAAATCCTTTTCTGAGAAGATCCAAGCAGTGAAACCTGGATAAATTGCATAAAACACATTGAAAAGAACATTTTT
This sequence comes from Picea sitchensis, assembly GCA_010110895.2. Lineage (NCBI taxonomy): Eukaryota > Viridiplantae > Streptophyta > Pinopsida > Pinales > Pinaceae > Picea > Picea sitchensis. Next base: position 67,710 of record SNQJ01S0114881.1, read on the forward strand.
ATATCAGTTTCAAATATTTAATCATTACGAGGTAAATATTTATGATTGTTTCAAGTTAGAGTTGTTGGCTAATCCAAAACTAGGCATGTGAAGACTAAAAGAAAGGTTTGATGAAAATGCTAGTCTCTTGTTTAAAGTTAAGGAATGTTTGCGGGGAATGTGATCATATACACGAGGTCTATTCTGAGCTACAAATCAGATTTAGATGATAGAAATTGATGAGTTTTGGTTGAGGTACATGTTGAGTACATGGTTGGAACAAGTAGTTGATGAGTTGGTGCACATATACATGAGGTGTATAGTTGATGATGTTGGTACATATTGATGAGTCATAGTTGATGAGTAGTTGAAGAACATGATTGGTACATACTTGGCACATGGTTGGATGCACTTGTTGTTTATGGTCTGAGGTTGATTCTGAGGTTGGTGCATGGTTGATGCACTTGTTTATAGTGCAGGTTGATTACAGGTTGGTGCATGGTTGATGCACTTGTTTATAATTATTGTATGTTGATTGGTTGGTGGTGCATGGTTGATGCACTTTTTGTCGTAGTCTGATTTGATTACGGGTTGAGGGTACAAGTTGATGCATGGTTCAGATTTATTGAATGCAGGTTTCTGATGGGTTTATCTCGCAGTGATAGTGTGACGATGGTTCCATCATTCTACTTCTACTTCGGTGGCAAGATGGGGCAGGGCCAGTGGTTGTAGCCACAGGTTATGTAGGAGAACATTAGGTTCTTAGCCTCAGTTTGTAAAGATTTGGGAGTTGGAGCTTCCTCGAGGGTTGTAACCCTAAGAAACTAGAGTTTGGAGCCTCCCTTCAGGTTCGCGACTAGAAAAAAGGAGATTTGAGGTGCTTCCAATGAATGTGTCTTCCAAGACATATAAGAAAAAAAGCATTCCATGGTTTTATCCGATTTGGGTTTCAGTAAAACACTGTTGTCTGTGGTTTTCTCCCGATTTGGGTTTCCACGTAAAACACTGGTGTACTGTGTATGTGTGTGATTGTTTATTTATTACTGCTCATTATTAGATAATAATTCTACATTGATATAACATTTGAAGAAAAATGATTATAATTACGTTATTACTAATTCACCCCCCCTCTCAGTAATCCAACATGTAATGCCTTTTGGTTTATGTAATGCACCAACTACATTTATTCACTTAATGAATAATGTATTGCATCCCTTTCTAGATTCATTTGTAATAGTATACTTATATGATATATTGGTTTATAGTTGTACCTGGGAAGTGCATATCTCACATCTCATGTAAGTGTTAGAGACTCTGAAAAAACATCAGTTGCTGACTAACCTTAGGAAATGTGAGTTTTCTCAGTATTCATTAGTGTATTTTGGGTATGTGATTGGTGGATGGGAAATAGATATAGATAGTGCAAACATGGAGGCCATCCTTAAGTGGCTAGTTCCTACCAATGTCACTGAAGTTAGGTGATTTGTTGGGGCAATGCAATTCTTTAGAATTTTATAGCATGCTTTTCAACTGTAGATACACCACTTCACGCCATAACATCCAATGGTAAGAGTTTCTAGTGGGGAAATATTCAATAAAAATATTTCGATGAGTTGAAATGAAAGATCAGTCAAGCACAATTTTTTTGTTTCCTAATTTGCAGAAGCCTTTCAAACTGGAGACAGATGCAAGTGGATATGCTATGGGAGAGGTCTTGATGTAGGGAGTTAAGATAACATGTTATCATTCTAAAATTTTTCATGGAGTCCTAAACTAACCTACATATGATAAGGAATTCTATGCCCTGGTTCAAGCCGTGAAGAAGTGGAAACATTATCTGATGGGAAAGGAAACCATTATCCACACTGGTCACCAACCACTACAATATTTGCAATCCTAGTGTAAGCTTTAGAAAACTAGACACTACAATTGAATGGGGTTTTTGTAATAGTTTCATCTAGTCATGAAATATGAGAAGGGAAACACTAATAAGTTGGAAAACATACTTTCAAGGCCACCCACATCCAAGATTACAGTTTTGGGAACTCTTATGCCCATGGATCCTTTTACCCATGATGCATACAAAGAGGGATACATGGAAGATGAGGACTTTGTAGAGGTGTTCCAATAGCTACAGAGCCAAATTCATGTAGAATAAGGTGACAATAATGATGACTATCATCTCCAGAATTGTTTTCTCTACAATCTAGACCAACTTTGTGTTCCTAAAGATAAAATATTGTAGCTTATCAGAGAGGCTCACAACTCTAAGGTTGCAAGACATTTTGGTGTTGAGAAGACAATTGCCAACTTATAGAGGTATGTGTATTGGCCTATAATGCAAGAAGATGTAGCTTGGTTTATTAGAGGATGCATGCTTTGTTGTACCAACAAACATAGTAACATAAATAAAGGTTTATAACATCCCTTACATGTACCCACTAGACCTCGGGATAACATCTCCATGGATTTTGTGGGTGGTTTTCCAACAACCAAGAAGGGACATGACTATCTATTTGTGGTAACTGACATGTTCAACAAGATGTGCATTCTTATGCTTTGTAAAAATACCATCAAAGGACAAGAAGCAACAAACATGTTGTTTGAAAATGTTTGGGTACACTTTGGGATACCAAAGAGCATCATCTTAGATAGGGATACCATATTTCTCAATGTTTTTTATGACTACACTTTGGGAGAAGATGGACACCAATTTGAAGAGATCTACAACTTTACATCCATAGAAAAATGGGTAGACATAAGTAGTCAATAGGGAATTCGTTTGATTTTTGAGGGGTTATAATTAGAAGCATCAAATACATGGCATGGAAATTTGATTTATATTCAACACTCTTATAACAGAGTAGTACACACTTCTACCAATAAGTTCCATTTTGAAACTTGCTTTGGGTATATTCTACTTTCACCCTTGGATGTCATATATGGATAGAAAGAGGGAGTGACAAAAGACATCATAGGGGATGCATTGAAAGTAGAAAAAAATGTTGAAAATATTAGGTAGATCCATTTGTAAGTACATGATACAATAAAGAAGTCATAGGAAAAATACAAGGTCCGACATGATCAACACTAAATTGAGAAATCATTCAAGGTGGGAGACAAAGTTTGGTTTCATCTAAACAAAGAAAGACTATAGGGTCCTAGTAATAGGATCAAGGCTATGTGGTATGGTCCTTTTGAAGTATTGGAGAAGGTGGGTGATAATTTTTGCAGACTAAGTCTATCCCCATATATGTACATTTACTCAGTAATGAATGGGGAAAATCGGAAACTCTATGAGTCTTCCATGTTAGATTAGGATGCAAATGAGCAACGCCTACCTACCATAGAGGACTTAGCACCAAACTATTAGGAAGAGTTAATGGAAGATACCATTTTGTAGAAGACATCTAGAATTACCAAACAAGGGTAATATGAACTTTGGTAGGTTGGGTTGAAAGGGAAACTTCAAGCAAGGTCAAATGGTACTCCACGGAGAAGGTAGAGGAAAAATTTCCTCACCCCATTCAATAAAATATTTTGGGGGCAAAAAGCCTCCCTAAATGGGGAGGTATGATCTAGAATGGATCATATATAATTTTTCATCTATCTTTGTAACTGCTAAGTGGAAAAATTGGAAGAATTGACTTGTAGGGCCCATTTTAGGGGCATGTCCTAGTTTGGTGATTTGGGGTTTGGAAATTTTCAAATCCAGTTTGAGCCATCAAATGGAACTTTTTGGGGTCAAAATTTTTCAAGCTTAGCTCCCAACCCCTCAACACTATTCTACACATTGAAATCTTTCCAACGATGCAAAAATAATAACCTCAATTGTAGTTTGTATGTGGAAGTTATGCCTCTTGCAAGTTGACCCACCCTATTGACCATCACAATACCAAGTGAATGCTACGTTACCCCTCATTACTCATAGATGTGGGGCTAGTCATGTGTGGAATTTCAATAAGATTCTAGAGGGTCCACGACCTTAACACTAATTGATAGTTAAGACATGCAAAAACCATAACCGTAGACAACTATTAGGCTATATTAAATATCAGGCCACAAGGAAGAGAAGGGGTTACATTCTTTTGGTATTTTTATTGTTCCATAGGTTAGCAAAGCATCTAGGAGTGGGGTCTTGAAGCATAAAAAATGAGATAGAAGATTATTTCGTAGCCATTTAGGCCATAGTCTCCATGAAAACTATGTAGTGTGTGTCACTTTCTTTGTACTTGCATTTCATAACTAAGAAAAAGAGAGTAGAGCATAGGCCTCACCTTCTAGTTGTGTTTTCTCCCATATTGGGTTTCCCAAGTCACATCTTGTGTTCATTTGTGTGGATGGTACAGTTTCTTGTTTCTTTCATTTCGATTTTACTTATTTCCATAGTTTTGAGTGTTATGCTAGTAATATTAAATATGATATCTAAGGTAACAAATTGCATAGTAAAATATGGCGTTGTCTAACTATTCTACGAAATGTTTTTTTTCATTGGAATCCGACGATATAAATCTGCACGAAATCAATATTTTTTGTTGTTTAAAATCCAATTTTGAATGCAAAAATAGATTCAACATGTTGAAAAACCCCTGGGGCACTCAAATTATACCAAAATAATCACTCAAATGTGCATATCTAACAATTTCCTACCGTATTTTGAGCAAATGTCCCTGGAAAAAATCACCAGAGAACATTCATTTCGTAGAACATTTAGACTACAATGTAAAATATTTATGGAATATTGTAAGATCCGTTATGTCGAACTATTCCAATGGAATATTCAGGGAGGGTGGTTTGCAAATCAAGTCTATCGACTACTCGTCCTCAAACTCCACCCAAAATAAAATATGTCACAATGGTTTAATGTAGTTGATATGCTATGATTTTATTTAGCTAATTTAATTAGATCGTTATGGTTCATGTTCTAGAGAGATGGGAATTGATGCTATAAGATGTCGTGATTAACATTGATAATTACAGGTTAACATGAAATGGAATAGGTGTGAAGGCAAAGTGTTACTTTAATATCTAATCTAGAAATATAGTGTACATCAACAATGGAATAATGAGTGCTTTCTTCACGCTCTTTATGAGCGTTGATCTTGTCTAAACAAACCTGTTAACGATAAGTGAATTTATGTGTTGTAGTTATGGTTATGAACATTGTTGATTTTGAAACCCTTGCAATGTGGCTATTTATACAATAGTCTTCAAATAAAACTTGTTTGTATTGAGTGCTTGTACTCAAACATTGGAATAACTTGTAATCATGAAACATTGCATGTTAATGGTAGTAGGAGAGGTTCCTTAATTGTCAATGAATACTAATTGCTATTGTATGATGTTCTTCCTTGAGAGTCTTCAAATAAAACTTGTTTGTATCAAGTGCTTGTACTCAAACATTGGAATAACTTGTAATCATGAAACATTGCATGTTAATGGTAGTAGGAGAGGTTCCTTAATTGCCAATTAATACTAATTGCTATTGTATGATGTTCTTCCTTGAGAAGAGATTGCTATCCTTTAGTATAGCTCTTGAATGTGCCAATCATATTTAAATGAATGAGGTGTTCCAATGTATGGTAATGCTTGTTGGGATGAATTTATGCATAACAATGCCCAATATCCTTTTGGATGCATTCTTACCTATTAACTATTTGTTTTCATGGGCCAGCATTGAGATATTTGCATAAACAATGATGTTAGGTAGATCATATATATTGTGAAAACTTGGAAAGCAAATCTCATGAGAGATCAGACTCTCTCAAGGGTGTTCTTGGTATGATAATAAACAAGTCATAAACAAGTTCAGTTTTGTATAAATGGTTCCTAGTGTTTTTTAATCTTGTTTTATATATTTATGAAGTTTGTGGAATTTTGTATGTAAAATATAAAATTACAGGTTGGGTTATCTTAGATTATTTTTGACTGACGATTGTTATGGTATTTTTGTGCATTTTGGTTGGGTCTTATTGACATAGAGTGATAGTCATTATGATCTTGCTTTCAAGTGTTATTATCGTTATGGCTTTCTCACTTTATAATGCACTTTTTCTCTTTTATTTTGTATACTAGTGCTAGTTCATTTTCTATTTGTGCATATTTAGGGTTTTGCTAATTGGTCTCTTTACGTCTTTTCACTTTCTTATGGATCTAAGAATAGTATTGGAGGAGGTGAGAACCTTCGTTACTATTTAGTACATCAAGTTCAAAGAATTTTCACTAGCTTGCACTAAGGGTTGTAGATCTAGGGTTTTCAGATTTATTTTTCCAGTTTAGGGTGTCTTAGGGGTTTCCTTTGGGTTCAAACCCTTGGTTAAGGGCTTACTCCAATAGTTGATTCAAAGTTTTTTTACTAGTGAAATTCGCATATGGGCTATTCAACCTTTTTTTTATTTTTTTATGGATAATCCTTTTTTTAGAGTTTTCTTTAGTATTATTTTATCGATAGTAATTTTGTGGAGTTAAACAAATAACGAGAGAGCATTGATATCAACACATCTTCACCTTATATCAATGTTTCCTTTGGCATTGTTTTTTATTTTATTCTTATCCAAATAGGGTAACATTGTTGAGAGCCTTTGTATGTTACTATTTTTAACATATACAAATGATAATTTAGGGATAGTTAGTGGACGAGCTCAACCTCTTTTATGTTGAAATTCTTCCCCAAATTTGGTAGGAATTTTGTCAGAATTTATAGTTCCACCTAATTGATGAGAACTTTGACCTTGGAACTTTTCCCTTAGGGGTTTTGGTTTTGGCTTATTTTAAGACAACCCAATTCATTGGAATTTAAAAAAAAATTGAGTAAATCAAGGTGGAACTTTGCCTTGCTGCAAAAAATAAACTCGTTGGAAAAGTTGAGTTTGTCCACTTATTAACTCACTCTATAACAATATTACTCACCTAAGTAAACTTAACATAAATATGTGAATACACCAACAATTTTATTCGTTGGAGTAGGGCACCTTATTTAAAGGTATTTAAACATATTTTATGCCTCAACTTACACAACACTGCATTTCCCTATATGAGTGTTCCATGATGTTTTATTTTATTTTATGCCCCACTAATATAGATGATTGTTCCATGAATGAGTCTCAACCTATTTGAGTGTATCACTCATTTCTAGATTACGATGCTAGTGCTTTTTGGATATATTATATTTGACAACATTATTTTCAGTGACAACTTGAGCCACTCTTTATGCCTTCAACGGATCAACATGTTTTAGTGGATCTTTCTTCTATACCTCTACCAAAGGCCACCTTCACTAGGGCCTGGAACCGTATTGGTGTGAGAAATATGGTGTTAAGGGGGAATTATACATGACATCATCATTATATGGCCAACATTAAACATTAGGGGGAAGTTGTGATGCTTTCTCTCTTTCTCTAAGGTCTCTAGTTTAGATTAAGGAAGGATGTTGCATGTAGCATTGACCCTATTTTGAGTTGGGTATCCATACACCAATTCACCTTTGCATCTTAGCCACAAACAACCTATATTGAGTTGGGTATTGAAAAAAACCTTCTTTCAATATTTGATTTGACACATATTCTTAATTATAATCAAGAGAATAATATTCAATTTAAGTATCCATAAACCCACTTTCAATTGTATACAAGTTGGGTATCCATAAACCCACTCTCAATGCTCAATCTCTCTCAATGGTATTGGAGATGAGTATCCATAAACATAGTCTTATTTTTTAAGTTAGGTATTCATACACCTACTATGTGCCATATTTTGAGTGGGTTATATTTG
>SNQJ01S0114882.1:0-13108 GCA_010110895.2 Picea sitchensis
CTGACCTAGTTGTTAAACGTAAAGCAAGATGTGACTCGCACTGAGCTACCAGCTTAACTGCTGTGACATTGAGCTAGTGTAGTACTGTGATGTGCCAGCCTAGTGCTGTGATGAGGTATCATTTTTACTGATACATATTTGATGCAGATGATGATAGAATTCTTTCGAGAATGATGATGTTGTTGATGAAGAAAACTTCTGATGACTCGTAAATGTGTTAGCTAATGTTTCAAGATGATATTGACGATACTGTCCTCTAGATGCCATTGATGATGCAGACCTCTCTCGCCTGATGTTGATGAAGAATACCCTTCTTGTTAAGGGGGAGTGTTGAAATAATGTAACTGCGAAGAGAATTCTTATTATTATTAGATTAAATCCCCATTGCAGATTAATCGTGTCATTATTATTATTATTGTTATTGGATTAATCCCCATTGTGGATTAATCATGTCGGTAACTGTATAAGGACCAAATCCCCTTTTGCGGATTGGTCATCGGACAATTACAAAGGGTAGAATAAGAAGTCGGCCCTAGCAGTTATTATGGAAGACCCATAATTAATTAAAAGTGGGTTTACCCACCCAGAGTGAGAGGTCGGCCCTGCTAGTTGTGACCTTTCACACGTGCCAGTATTGTATAAATAAGAGGCTAGCGCCTCACTTCAAACACACAACTCACTTGCTCATTCTCTTATGAGGCAAGCTGCAATTACTAGTTGGAGAGAGGGAGAAGAGTGGTGCATCTCTTGGGGAGGAATATCTGTATTGGTTTGAGTTATCTCTTGAACATTGTTTAAGCTATTTCTGATAAGGAAGTTTTGCTCGGTTTTCTTCCCCTAGAGGGTTTCCCAAGATAAATGTTGTGTCTCTTGTGAATGTGTATTTCTCAGTGATCTTGTTCTTATGATGCTCTTATCTATTGAAATGCAAAGAACTATAATAATGTCATAAACATTAACACAAGACACAAGACACACAAAAATTTTGTTATGTAACCTTGTCAAATTCAGAAATCCTGAGGGAAAAACCAGCCCTCCCAACCAATACAATTTCACCAAAATATGAGGACAACCTTATCCTCCAATAATAGAAAAATCAGAAAACCAAGCCTCAAAAAATCCCTGGAATTTTCCGTTGCCCACAAATATGTTGCACACCACTTGTACGACCTGCTAATGTCACATGTACTATTGTTGACGTCAGCCTGTATGGACCTACTTCTACCCATAAAACTTTGTACGGATGTGCACGATTCACCTTACTACAACCTAAGTACATACGCGATTGTGTCCACTGCAATCCGGGTACATACGCGACTCTACCCACTGCAACCCGCATACATGTATGAAAAACTGTATACACTTACGTACGATTCGCTCCACTCATACAATTTCTTCCTTTTGCAGTTGCCTCTCTCCTAAGCCAGATTTTCCAAAGTTACAGACATTCCCTTGATGAAATCACGAAGCTCCTTGACACAAATGTAAACTCACTTATGCCAACTCCATCATGTCTTCACACTCACTAGACAATGAAATGTCACAATGACCTCTCTCCTTTATGTACAAGTCTTAGGGGTCAACATAGAAGCCCCTCCACGAGTCAACATCAAATTAGACATTTTTGTGGGTGTGAAGCCCCAACACAAACCCACAAAGCCCATCACCAAACCCATGAAGCCCCAGCTTCATTCCAAAGGCGGTTTTCACCAAACGAAGAGTGTAATGTTGTACCCACGACGATTCCCACATGCCCAACACCTAGGGTAATGTGAGAATACCTACCTGATGCTATAAAACATCAACAAATAAGACAAAGAAGGATTGTTTCTTATATGTACTCCAGCAAGAGAGTAATTAGCCTAGAATGGCATCAAGTCCAGACTCGCTTTGTATGACCCCAACAAATTTCATTGTAAAGACTCTTTCGAAATGTGGTTCACATAATCCAATTTCCAAAATGGAAACAATAGAAACAGAAAAGACCAGACAAAGCTATGCTCTCTAAGTAAAATTTCTTCTTTTTCGATCATGAAGGTGAAATTCTAATGCAAATCCCTAGCAAATATCACCCTATCTAAGTACCAACCTATCATTTTCTCCATTTCAAGGAATTTAGTTAAACCCACAGTCACAAATTCAAGATTTATGGTGAACACATCCCTTTTGAGGCATTCATCTTGTATTGAAGCTATCAAGAGAAGTTGGAACCTAATGCCTCAACCTCAAGGAGAGAAAGGGTGGATTTTGTCATGGGAAGATTCCATTCAACATGCCACAACCTTCAAGTGTGGATATAGTAGAAATGTGTTGTCCTTAGAAGAAGGAAGATTAAGGTTGTTACCGAGGAACTAGTGCAAGTTTCAAGGATGTTGCAATTTACGCCCTTCAACAACAAATTACCATCTAGTGTAGCCAAGTTGAGACATTTTGTAAAGGTCAAGGAAACCTTTAGAGAAAAAATAGCTCAAATTTGTTCTCGTCTCGATTGACTAAAGACAAGTGACAAGTCTGTTGTCGTCCGTATACACACTTGCAAATGTGGACTAAGTCTCAATCCACTTAGTGTGTCCTCGGAGACACAATGTATAAGTTCAAGCCCACTGTCACCTCAACTTGAACTCCTTCCGTCTAGGCTTACTCCTAGGGAAGCCAAGGGGGGTAGACCCTAGTTATTATGTGAGTTATTAGATATGTTCTTGGAGTTAATTTTAATTTGTAGAGGTTGGGGGAAACTATCCTATATGAGAGGCAAGCAATGCAAATGAAAACCTTCAATGACAAGCAACCCTTTCCCTATGTCAACTAAGACTAGTGCCTAAGGTTGGGCAAGGGGTCAACTAAAGTTACAACAAGAGATTAAACAAACCAAAGAATAACTTTACAAGTTAGATTAGATACAAAAGAATTATAGTTACAACAAATAAAGAGTAGTTATCTACAAATGAAGAATATCTAAATGATACAACTAGATTAAAAGATTAAATTAAATGAGCAAGCACTTGTTAGATCTAACCTTGATTTTGCTGGAAAGAAAGGAAGTAGATCAAGATTGCATCAACATCAAACACAACATCAAAGCCCAAGCAATGAAGTGCCCCAAGAGAGGTGGGCAACTTCAAGGGGTTGCTTAAGATGACCAATGCGCAACTTCAAGAGGAGACAACACAATGCATGAAATCCACCAATGGGAACAAGTGCATAACTTTTAGAGGAAGAGATAAAACTTGAAGTAAAGCCTCCATAGGCACTAATGCTCAAAACCTCAACTACCACAAGATGCTCTATTACAATGCTTAAAGGATAATTTTAAAATGTAAATTGTTGAAATTTAAGAGCATGAACCACTTAAAATGAAATGTGGAGTTAAACCATAGGTTACTTGTGAGTAGATTTTAGAGTTGTAGTTAATTAAATGAATGTTGTAAATCCTATACTAGTGACTTCCCCAAAACTCTCACCGCTTTGACCAAAAGGATTGTTGGGTGATCAAGAATCAAGGAAAACAAGGCCTTACCCTAGCTCCACAGGTCAATCCAGGAAGCAAGGGTGCTCAACGAGGGGGACACCTAGTGCCGTGAGATCATCCTTGATCTAGCACCCCAAGCCACCTCCTCAAGTTCCTTTTTTGATAGCGAAAGTTGCAACAGTTGAGGATGTTCTAATTAAACTAGATAAATCGATCCCCTTGAGATTAATATGGCTTAATTAAGTGATTAAAAGTTACTTGAGTTAAGTGCTTGAATGAAAATGACAAGTGCTTGGAAGAAAAGAAATGATAAATACTTGAAAGAAATGTACAAGAGTTAGACTATGCCTCCATGAGCCTAAGCAAGAAAATAAATGGAATTAAATGCTTCTAAACTATAAGATATCACATGAACTTGAAAGAGCAACTAGAAGCATGAACCATCAACTTATCTAACAAATTAAACTAGCCTTACGATGTAGCATGGATGGAAAAGCCAATCCTCTTTGCTAGGTGTAGGCAAAATAATGCAAGAAAGGAAATAACTTAACTTGAAAAGGAAAGCAAATAAACCTAGCCACACAACTTTGCCTTAAGGAAAAGTGGGGCAAACAAAATGAAACTTAAAACAGAAAATTAAATCTAGATCCTAGCTTTACGATTTTGCATGGGTAGCTTCGCCAATCCACTATGCAAGGTGTAGGTAAATGAAAACAAAAAACTTAGAAAAATACTTTTTTAGAGAAATGCAAGCCCTAGAGACTCTCCTAGGGCTTGCTTACAATAGAAGAAAAAGGGGAAAGAGTTGGGAGGATGTTACCCCAAATTAGGAGGCTTCTATTTGATGTTTTGGGCCCCTTTTCGGCTATATATCCTCCTATTTTAGTGCATATCTGCAACAAATCAGCAAGAGAAACTTGCTGGAAAAGCTGCAAAAACACCAAAAACCTGGGAAAAATTTTGTTAGCAATAACCAGAATTTTTCTGTGTAAATTTCAGCAAGTAAAATATGTTAGAATGCCCCAAGAAGTATAGAAAAGAACATAAATATGAAACATAAATTTTTAGAGGTTGAAAGTGGGTAGAAAGAGAGATTTCCAAATCTGAAATCTCCACTCCAAACCCTTAGGTAACCTACAAATCCTGACAACAAAGCTACAAGAATCAAGAGGATGTGAGTAGATCTAAGAGGTAAACCAAAATACTTTGAAATACCCAAACAAAAGAACGCATTAGATCTATGATAATACTACCACAAATCTATCCAAGCAAAATACTTTGCTTGGAATTCCTATTCTAGATCTAGAAAATAAGCATGAACAAGAAAAACACAAAGGAACAAGATCACCTCAATAATAATATGGCACCAAGAAGACTCTCAACACCATGGATCCTCCAAAGATTTCATCTATTCAATAGCAAGCTTAAGAGAAGAACAAGAGCAAAAGAGAGAAAGAGAGAAGAGTGGGAGAGGAGAGATTTTGGCATAGTAACAATATTGAGAGTAGATGTTGTGAAATGGGGGAGGGGAGGCTTTCTTTATACTTGGGAGCCAAGATTTTTTTTGTCAATGGTGTTTCTCTAACTTAGGAAAGGGGTTTAGGATTATCTCTCACTCTTTCTCTAACCTTTTTGCTTCATTATTACAAAAAATTGACATTTTGACTTTGTCAATTAAGCAATTAAATTGTTGACTCTAGACTGACTTGGACTCCTCATGTCCAATGACCTAGCAAAACTTGTCCAATTGAGCTGAAACTTGGTCCAAGGGTGTAGGGGGTCTCATTCCATTTCTTTTGAGTACAAATACCCCTATCAAAAATTCCAAGGACCTATTTTTTACATGTTTACATAAAAAATAATTAAAATTACCATTAACTGGGTAATTTAAAAAAAAAAAAAACTACTTAGACTCGACGGAATTCCGCAAGACTATATGAGATGTCTAGCATGGTCATTTACAATATTCCTAGACCCTAGTCACCCATTGGGCTCGATTATTAGAATGTTTTTCACCACTTTGGAGGATTATCGTGGGAGTGGGAAACTCAAGGGCAATTAAAATGGTTGGTTAGGCCAAATTAATTACTTGAGGAAAAAAAAACACTCAATGAAAGGACTTCCCTAATGATAAAGTCTTAGACAACTAACCTACAATATGATCCATGTAGACCCATTACATTATTATCCCATGCAGGAGAGCGGAAATTCCAATTACAAAAAGACGTGCCAAGGCCAAAAATGCCTTGTAGAACCAGAAAGTCTTCAAACTTTGTTGCACCATTAGTTACATAGCTTCATGGCACATGGATTTGACCCCCTAGTCGAAATAGGTGGTCAACATAGCCCAATAAGGTTTTCTTCAAATCCCTAACCTCTAAATAATTGGTCGAGTGAATCAGAGCCATCAAGATAGTGGATGTTATTGAAAAGGAATTCGTCAACTATTATAAAATGGTTTTCCAAACTCAACGAATGATAGATGAACTGAGGGTGGCCATGCAAACCTATATTAACATAGTCTTCTAAAAGCCTAAAAATAACTAGTAGAGATAATGCAAGCAAGGGCCAACATTGGATGAATTGAACACTGTGTTTAATGAAATGGCTTATGATAAATCTTTTGGCCTTGATGACCGGTGTCGTCTTTATACACACCTCGAGTAATTTGGAAGAAATATTCAATCCATTTGGTGTTTCCTTGGGGGCAAGTTGCAAGTCAAGGTGTTGTCACTTGATCCTCAACTCCTCTGTCTAGGCCAACTCCTAGCAAAGCCAAGGGGGGAAGTCCCTAAAGAAAATAATCCAAGGCTTGAACTAAGCTAAGTACAAGAAATGAAATCTAGAATTTTAATGCAAACAAGAACAATATCCCCTTTCCAAACCCCTTAGATTTTACTCAATTCCTTCATGGATTATTTCCATGTCTACTTTCTAGATTCTCTCCTAGAATTTCAGCTTAATCTGGATTTGTTACTGAACTAGACCCGAATCTTTAAAAACCATTGTTTTGCAATTTCTAACAAATCCAAGTAGAAATGGACAATGGCTCCCTATGGTAATTTTGTAGCCCTCCTTACTATGGACAAAACCCAAAGGTTTCATCTCAATATGACTTAATATACTCCAATTATAACCAAAATAAGAAAACGGCTCAAACTTTGTAGAATAGAGTATGATATCTTTGTTCAAACTAAACTATATGACATTGACTTATAAAATATTAATTTAAATATTTGGGATTTATGTCAAGCTATATGTGAGAAATATTTGTTACCCTCTTTATTTGGGTCATTGTTCTTGGTAAGCTAATTGTCGTTAAGTTATATATAATTTATTCATGAATTGTTGCCCTGACGTTGTATCTAAAAGAATCTAATGACGTAGTCTAAACATTCTACAAAATGACTCTTTTACGACACTATTTTCAGGGGACATTTGCCCGAAATCCGGTGAGAAATTGTTAGATCCGTAGATTTGAGTGATTATTTCTATATAATCTGAGTGCCCCAGGGGCTTTTCAGCATGTTGAATCCATTTCTGCATTTAGAAATGGATTTTAAACAACAAAAAATAGTGCTTTCGTACAGATTTAAGTCATTGGATTCTCGCGAAACAACGAATCTTATATTTTTCTTTAATATCATTCTCTAAATGTAAAAAAGAACCTAAAATTTTTCCATTAAATATGTTATAAAATCAAATACAAAATTATGAATACATACAATGCAAATATAAAACATTCCATTATACCCTAAAAAAATGCAAATAATAAAATCCACAATATCAATTTCAATATTTTTGTTCAATTCTGGCATGTGATATGGTGAGGAAGCATACATCTACAAGGTAATTAGAGGCACTCTTCCTCTTCAAATCACTCATTTAATCTTGGAAAGACTTAAAGGACAAAAAGGAACTACGCTTGATAAATATACATTTAAGTATAAAATATATATAAAAAAAACCTTATACTTTTAGGTATATATAAAAGAAAATACCCTTTATAACTTATCGTTAAATATTTGAATAATTAATAACAAGAATCTATTTTTGAAGGTCATTTATATTTTAAACATTCTTCGACATAGAAGAAGCTCAACACGAAATTGAAAGAATAAGATGGAAGAAGGGTAGGCGAGCTTTCTCGATAGCTTGAGTGATGGTGATAGGGTTAACCAGTATCAGCTAATCAATGGTGGTTGGTCCAGTATCGCTAGTTCATTGATCACATCGGCCAGGGAATTCATTCGTAATAGTTCATAAGGTGGTTCACGGTTCCTGGTGATTCTTTTAGGATCTGGATTTGGTTGGTTTTCACCCCACATGTAACTGAAAAAATAAGATGGAAGAAAAGCCACATGAAACTGAAAAAACAAATGGTACAAGAATTTGATGCATTGAATGCGATTATTCGATCGGTCTTTGGGGCAATTGAAATTGCGACCAAACATTTACTCTAAGTGACCTCGAGAAAATGGAGAAGGATGATTATAGGACACAATTTATTGTCCTTTGGAATATGAAACGAATTGGGATTCTCAATCTATCTCCAAAAAATCATGATTATGACGAAATCCAATAGGTTTCTCAGATGGCCCTTCAAAACCACATAATGATTTACACAATTACTTATAATGTACATGGGGTGGTTTTCCAACTACATTGGTTGTACTTTGAATTCACGAAACCTCGTGTGGGAGAAAGTTTGAATTCCGCAGATAATGAAGGAGGACATAAAAATGCTCAAGTGGGAGAAATTTCGAATTCTGCAGATAATAAAGGAGGACATAAAACCGCTCAGGTGGGAGAAATATTGAATTCCACATATAATGAAGGACATAAAACCACTCAGGTGGGAAAAAGTTTGAATTCCACAGGTAATGAAGGAGGACATAAAATCGCTTCAATTAGTCATCCAAATGTTGATATATCCACTATTGATAATTCAACGCAAGAACTAAATAATACTTCCCGATCTACTGAAGAAAGATGCAAAAAAGCATGTCTAGTGGAAGTGCATGAGAATGAAGATAATTTGAAGTGTAGACTTGTTCTTCTTCTTCAACTTACATTAACAAGTATTCCTCGATTTCAATTCCTAAAACTTGATATTATGGGCGGAAATCTAGATTGGGAACAAATTCACCATGATGTGGAGTCCAAGACATTGGAGTTAGATGGAAATTTTACAAAATTGTTATTCATGAAGAGAGTGATACAAATAGTGAAGAAGACAACTCTACGAATGAGGATGAAGAATATGAATCTTTGGATGAATATGAAGATGAGGATCTTGACCCTCCTCCTACAGCTAAGTTAGCGATAGAGAATTTGGCTACCCGAGTAAACAACCATGACCAAGGAGATGTAATTTATTCGATCTGCAGTGACATGATAGCTCTGAGTGAGGGAGAAAAAGAACTACCATGTACACATCTCTATCATATATAATACATCATTTAATGGCTCAATATGAGAAACATTTGTCCACTCTACAGGTATGAGATGCCCAAAGACGATCCAACTTAATCGGATGATCCAGGCTATGAAGAGTTAAAGAAGCAAGAAAGTTTCATCTCTATCTTTCTTTTGCCCGATTTCATTCTAGTTTGTTAGTTTCAATGGAAACAATTTGTTAAATAATCCCTCCATGTCTATAAATAGTTCTTTTCCGCTATCTTTAGCTATGGATGAGAATCTTTTTCACAATTTCGTTTGTTGAGGTTTCATTTAAAGGAATATTTTTCCATTCGCTATAGATAGCGGAAAAGAACTATTTATGAAAAGGAGAGATCATTTAACTAATTGTGTCCATTGAAATTAACAAACTAGAACAAAATCGGGCAAAAGAAAGATAGAGATGAAACTTCCTCGCTGCTTTAACTCTTCATAGTCTGGATCATCTAATTAACTTGGATCATCTGTGGGCATCTCATATCTACCATGTGGACAAAGGTTTCTCGTATTGAGCCATTAAATGATGCATTTTCTATGATAGATATGTGTACATGGTAATTCTTTTTCTCCCTCACCCAAAGGTATCATGTCATTGCAGATCGAACAAATTGCATCTCCTTGGTCATGGTTGATTACTCGGGTAATCAAATTTTCTACCGTTGACTTAGTTGTAGGAGGAGGGTCGTGATCATCATCTTCATATTCATCCAAAGATTCAGATTCTCCATCCTAAATTGCAGAGCTCTCTTCTTAACTATTTGTATCGCTCTCTTCATGAATAACGCTTTCGTAAAATGCCCATCTTAATTCCAATGTGTTGGATTCCACATCATGGTGAATTCGTTCCCAATCTAAATTTTCCCCCAGAATATCAAGTTTTAGAAATTAATGTCTAGGAATACATGTTAATGTGAGTCAAAGAAGAAGTACAGGTATACACTTCAAATTATCTTCGTTCTCATGCACTTCCACTAAACATGCATTTTTTCATCTTTCTTTAATAGATCGAGAAGTATTATTTAGTTCTTGTGTTGAATTATCAAAACTGGATATATCAATATTTGGATGATTGACTGAAGCGATTTTATGTCCTCCTTAACTATCTGCAGAATACAAACTTTTTCCCATCTGAGCAGTTTTGTGTCCTCCTTCATTATCTGCAGAATTTGAACTTTCTCCCACCTGAGCGGTTTTATGTCCTCCTTCATTATTTGTGGAATTAGAACTTTCTCCCACCAGAATGGTTTTATTTCCTCCTCCATTATCTACGGAATTTGAACTTTCTCGCACCTGAGGTTCCATGAATTCAAAGTACAACCAATGCAATTGGACAGTCACCTCGTGTACATTATAAGCAATTGTGTAAATCATTCAGTGGTTTTGAAGGGCCATCTGAGAAACCACTTGGAGTTTGTCATAATCATGATTGTCTAGAGATAATTAGGAATCTTGATTCGTTTCATATTCCAAAGAAGGATAAGAAATCATGTCATGTAATCATCCCTTTGCCTTTGATTGAGGTCACTTAGAGCAAATGCTTGGTCGCAATTGCAATCATCCCAAAGATCGATCAAATAACCGCATTTAGTGTATCGAATTCATGTACCATTTATTCCTTCAATTTCATGTGAAGCTTCTTCCATCTTATTCTTTCAGTTACAAGTGGAGTGAAAACCAACCAAATCTGGCTCCTAAAAGAATCACCAAGAACCACCAACCACCCTACAAACTACTATGAATGAATTCCTTAGCCGATGTGCTCAACGAACTAGCGTGATCGAACCACCCACCACTAATTAACCGATATCGGTTAACCCTACCGCCATTACTCAAGCTACCAATAAATCTCGCCTACCCTTCTTCCATCTTATTCTTTCAATTTCTTGTTGAGCTTATTCTATGTTGAAGAACATTTAAAATATAAATGACCTTCAAAAACAGATTCTTGTTATTAATTATTCAAATATTTAACAAGAAGTTATGGAGGGCATTTTCTTTTATATATACTAAAAGTATATTTATTTTCATATATTTTATAATTAAAAGTATATTTATTGAGCGTAGATCATTTTTGTCTTTTAAGTCTTTCCAAGATTAAACTAGTGATTTCAAGAGGAAGAGTGCCTCTAATGACCTTGTAAATGTATGCTTCTTCACAATATCAAGTTTTGAGCAACCATATAATAAAAGTAAACACTGCCATCTGCCAAATGTCCTTCTATTGGAATCAATTGTACTAATTTGCATAGACAGTCTTTAGTAGTCCTTTATAAAATAGGCACTATTGAAATCTTATTCATTCAATTCACAATCAAGATATTGATACTAACCGTATGTATTAGTAATACAAAATTTTGAGTTAGCATATTAGAAAAGTAAAATCATTTGATTGCTTATTATTTGTTTCATTGTTGTCAATTAAGCAAGAGGATTATAGAATTTTTTGAAACACCCGTTTACCTTCCAAGTGATTGTAATGATTCTCTTTGCATGTGATTGTCTACTATATATTGTTCCAACAGTGCAACCAATATTTAAGGTAAGCAAAATCTCCTTTTTCATGTGTAACTAATAATATGTCAGTGATTATCATGTATGACTTCTTCACCACTGTAAAAAACTTGTTAGATATTCCCAAATCGTTTTTTTCCTCAGCTCCGGATGCAAACTTGTCAAATATTCCCTAATCGTTCTTTTCTTCAGCTCCAGATTGTAAGGTATGCATGACAATTTAAAATAACAATTTATCCATCAACTAATAATGAGCATATAAACTAGTTCTTGTGGGATTTTGTTTCATCTTATCACAGTGCAAAGTTTTGCAAAGTCCCCACTACTTGCTTGTTAATCCTTTTAATGATAGAGAAGAGTCAATTTCTGTGAATTTTTTCTTATTGATTTAAGCCAACAACAAGTTGACACTTTTCACTTGTGGTAAAAAAGATGGGAAATTGAGAAAAGAGTTGTTACCTTAAAGATACAGTCAATGTTATGAATCAATAATTAACATGTACTTCCAAGTTGTTTTGCACAAATAAATGTTCCAAAGACATGTTGAGGCTAACAAGATTGAATTCCAAACGACACTGCAAAACTTGAAATTACTCTCATTCTGGAAATCTAGAAATATAAATTTTCACCAAGTAAATAAAGAATAAGAAATTCTTAAATGCACCTTGGAAACTTTTGTCTTAACAAGTCTGGAAAGAAATTGCTAACTACACATCCATACAATAAATAATACCAACAAAAACCCATGACTACAATGGAAAAGAAGATCAAAGCACAGCAGAAAAAAGTGTTGCAAGTAACCTGCTATCTGCAATGGAATCTAAGGCAACAAACACTCCAACCATAACAATAGCCAATATATTCTAAAATAAAATATATCCAATGTCTAGGATACTCCAAAATCAAACATAAACAAACACCTAACATTTTCATTACATAAATCAAATTATTATTTGGTTTAGACATGATTTATAAAACTCATTCTATAGGTTGGAAATCCAACACTTATAGATGATCAGTGAAGTATATTCAAGAAGTGCACAACATTGCATAACTCCATAGTTATAACATAACGTTGCATGATTCAATTGTCCAAATGTGCCAACTCAAATAAGCAACCGATAGAACTATTTATTTCTCTATATGAGATAATAGGAGATGATATATGATCGATGTATTATTACAATGATGAGTGTTCCATATATAGAGAACACATGGTGACCATCCATGAAAGGATGTGTCCCTTGGATAATAAATAACTACTTATTTATTATATATATTTATACTTTGTATTATAATTATTATGTCATATTATATATATATATATATGGAAGAATGTCTTCCCGATGTTGTCCAAACATCAACACTCTCTCTCAACGAGGGAGACATTCTTCATCATGCCAAAGCTTGTCTCTGAAGTATACTAACTTCACCCTAGACTCATGACACTTGTTTGTCAATCTTGGGAGATGTCTCTCTCCCACCTGAACTGAGGGGAAACTCCTTTTGTGACTCTCCCTCTAAACCAATTGACTCTCTCTAATATCATGCTCACTATGGGTCTGCATGTGATAACATCTAGCATCTCGAGTCTTTATCATTCCTTGTCAAATCACCATGACTAGGACAAAGACTACACCAGGGTCGTTCACTACAGGTACACACTTA
>SNQJ01S0114882.1:14735-28139 GCA_010110895.2 Picea sitchensis
CCTCGCATACCAAGCTCAAGGTGTCTGCTTGAGTCCATACAAGGCCTTCTTCAACCTGCACACATGAGACTCCTTCTCATGTATCACAAAACCATCTGGTTTCTCGATGTATACTTCTTCCTCAATCTCTCCATTGAGAAAGGTTTTCTTCACATCCATCTGATGTAGTCTCCAACCCATGGATGTTGCAAGGGAAATAATCATTTGGATAAGAAGTGTATCAAGAAACAAGAGCAAATGCCTCCTCATAGTAGTGACGTTTCCTTTGGGGCACCCTGGAAGACCTAGACCCAAGGGGATCTTTCTCTTCCATGTAGACGTTGGCCCTAGAAGGCCCATGACGTCCTCATCATGACCCTGGACGTTATCTAGAGCTAGGGTTTCTATTTTGGAGGCATTTATGAGCCTAGTGGCACGTGTGGGCTTCATCTGGGGCCTTTGGAGGCCAAGCGCCCTACCTTTTAGGCCCAACGTTCCACCTAAAGGCCTCAATGTCACCCTAGAAGGGCATGACGTCACCCTTGGAAGTGTTTTTAGATGCTAATTAATTTTATTTGTCTAAATTGAATTTATTTGTAAATTGGTCAGGTCGGCTTTTATTTGACCTAAAATTAATTAAAGGTCACCAGTTTTGTATAAATAAACATAAAGTACATTCATACCAACTCCTCACACAAGAGGAGAGGTCTAAAATTTGTGCCCTTTTAGGGAGTTATTGACTAAAATAGGGAGGCGCACTTGTCTTGGAGGCTAAAATTTGCAACTTTGATCATTTCTTGGTGAAGTTACTTGGCAATCTAGGGTTTTATTGCTTGATTATTCTTGGTGAAGTAAGTAAATCTACAATTTTTCATTTCATTTTGAATGGTTATGGTATATTTTCTTATTCATGTTAAAGATTATGAAATTGCTTGCTTGACAAACCCTAGGAGTAAAGGACTTAAGTTACTACTTCTTTGCTCTTCATTTGCTAGACTTTATTAAGGTGATTTGACTTAGATAAACTTCTAAAGCCCTAAATACTAGCACTTTAGAAGCCATTGTCTAGTTATTGTTGCTCTTAATACCTTTCAATAGTCTAAGGAAGGAAGATTCGCTAGGGCCTAAAATTGCTTACTCTCTAGTGAATTTGTCTTTAGGGTTTGGATGTTTGAGGCCTTGAAGTGCCAGCACCTCCTCCATCCACCTCTTCTCCTTAGACAAGTATAATCATTACTGCTGCTACCTCCAAGTGAAAACCATCACCTATTGACTCCATTGCCCCATAAAGGCACTAGTCCACTTGCTTTTGTGAATAATTGATCAAACAAACACTCAAACCTTCTTCCCTGAAGCTTTTTCTAAATTCTACTAACCCTAAACTAGACTAATTCACTAGTTAACTTCTTGTTGCTGCAAATCACTACTACAACCATACTAATCTACACTAATTTGTTGCATACACCTACATAACTTGCACCTAACTCACTCAGAAATTGTTTGTGATAATTGCCAAACAATATACTAGATAAATGCTAAGTTTGCATGATGTTTCCTTGCACTTTTGAGAACTAATACTTTGTGCCGTTCCAAAGATTGCTGCAACCATCTAACTACAGCAATTTCTCTGCAAAATTGACATTTAATGCTAGCCAAACATTGCCAAAATTGTTTGTGACAATTGATTATCATTTTGCCTAGTTAAAGCTACTTTTTCATTGTTTTTTTTTAAGCAATTCTAAGGCATATTTCTTGCAACTGTTATAAAATACTTATTGTTGTTGTAAACTTTCATACCGCTGCAATTTTATATCAGCCAGTTTACATTTAAAAGGTTCATTGTCTTATTGAAGCACTAACATCATTTGGTACTTGAAAACTGCCATATTTTGCTTTGTTGTCTTGTTCTGGGCAAGTACACTTCATCTTTACTCTTGCTTCATCTCTTAAAGACATAAAGAACCTTTTGACTTGAGTGACCAATGAGAGGGGGGTATTCTTGCATCTTTGTCTTGGTTCATCATCCCTTTAGGTCGCTAGGGATGTCTCCCTTGGGGTAATCTTAACATACTTCAAAACAGAAAGGGGTTTCCTACTAAGGTGACAGTGATAGGTTACCCCCTTGTTATGCCAATATTGCCTCACTTGCCTTGGGCTTTGGGCAAGTACAAATTGTGCGATAACAGGCACCATCTCTTCCTATCTCTCACTATCAATCTCCATGTGAGATCCTCTAGATATCCTAAAGGCTACCTCCTCCTCAAAGGTAACATCTCTACTCACCTCAATCTATCTCTGACTAGAGATGTAGATCTGGTATGCCTTCGAAGACTCACTATACCCCACAAATGTACCCTTTCTTCTTGAAGGGTCTGGCTTGGTCATTTTCTCCTTGGATAAATGAATGTAAATTGGACACCCAAATATCCTAAAGTGTCCAACCTCTGGATTCACTCATGAACTATGTCCATACTAGACATCTCGTGGTTCCCTCATGGAACCAATGTCTAAGACATATCGAGGTTCCCTCATGGAACCAATGTCTCACAAGACATATCGAGGTTTCCTCGTGAAACCAATGTCTTGGTTCCTTCATTTGACCGTCTACATCAGGATGAAGTCCACATTGTCTCCTACTAGTCTACATAGGACACTCCCGTTCAATATCGAAAGAAGCTAGAATCTCAAATGGTTGATCTTCACTAGCGAGCAATCCTTCATGGCTAGTCCAAAGAGATCTCTATCAAAACGTACGCCCATCTCCATTGGCTTTCATAGACAGAAAATGATATCCAGCAAAACCAACATTACTTCCCATCAAATATGTATACGTAAAGTCGAATTTGCGCACAAGGATACAACTTTCAAAGAGCAGCTGGAGAGTTTTCTCGGTCGAACAATTCGAGGGACTGGAATTTGTTGTGAGAATAATACTCATATTCTCCCGTGGAATTGCATATAAAAGAAAAACGTGCAACAACACACGTTCTATGTTCTGCAGGCCTTCAACATAGACTGGATGCTCAACTCCAAGGGCTTTCGAATCCCTGTGGGCTCGTTCTCGGTCTTCTTCATCCTTGTTTTGGATCCACCAACCTCATCCCCTAGCCTGGACATGAGATCCCTAAGTTGAGAATACATGAACCTAGATGCATTCTCATTTTGCTTAACAATAGCATCGAAGGTGATACTCTGCACATCGACACTGACAAGAAGAATCTTGGTGTCTTTCCTTTCTTCATTGATGGATACAGTGTCGACGAGCCCACGACTGCAAAACGCCAAGGTTTTGAACTCGCCAGGAGCCTTGAATACCTAGTTTCGAAACCCACTATGCCCTCCTTTGATTTTCAGTGGGCGAAATAACTTCTAGCAAGTGTGGGGAATCACGAGCTTGCGCACAAATGAATGATTCAACAAGTGGGCAGGAGTTTGTGGGACATGACAAGACTGACAAGCATCTCCTTCTTATGGAAACAAAGCTGTCAAGCGACCTTTCATGAGGCAACTACTTAGTTAAACTTGGGAGAAGTTTAGCTTTTAGAGCAGATCTAGTAATAAAGATCTCAGGCAGGATTGAAAAATGTACATATATATGAAATACAGAGAAGAGTGTGAACACATCAAGCCCAAACATCTCCCTGTAGCATAATTCTATTATTAGTAAAACATATTTAACACCAAAGATCCCTCGAGAAATAAGTCTAGCTATTTAAAAAAAAACAAGCCATATAATATCATCAGACATGATGAACAAGATGTAGATCCACATTTACTAGATTTATTGTACAAAACAATGACTAGACTGCACCATTGATGCTGTCCTTAATAAGTAAAAAGATTTCATATTTTTTCTTGGAAATGTTAGCATTATGTATTGCTATTTGCCAGGATAGTGGTGTAGTTATGTCTTATGAGGTGGTATAATATATTAAACAATGAATGATGTAATGAGGCTACTGGTTAGAAATCTTTGCCTGTAAACATGCATCCTAATGTGCTTTGAGTAAGGCCATATAAAATATCCACATAACTCATAAGGGCCTAATAATGAAGAGGGCAGTGCTTTTCCAACTACAAGGTTGTAAATGTTTCCATAGCCAAAGAAACAATTACTTAGAATGTCAAATTTCTTATGTTTGGGATTGATCAGCTAACAAAGTTTTGGGATGGGAAGACAGGGGGGCAGGTAGAAGGGACAGCTAAAAGTACCCACAAATTTACAGGGGAAAGGGATCGGGATGGCAAAAGATACTTAAAAAATGACCGTGTTAGGAGTTTCTGTACTCTACATGAAAAAATGCCCCTTGAGAAATAAACCCTCATTTAAAATAATCTATATTTTAGCAGCTTAGGAAACCCTCTTAATAACCATTCGAGAAAACCTAAACTTTAAAATAAGTGAAGGTTTATTTCCCTAAGAGGAAACCATTAGGGAAAACCCTTTTAGCAACCCTTGACAGAACAACACTTCTCTAAAAGAACCTCTTTATACACCTTTTAATATTTGAAAAAGGGCACAATTTTTGAAAGTGAATAATATTTAAAATATTCCAAATCAAATTTTTGCAAGCTGTAGGTAAATTAAAAATAATTTGCTCCCAAAGGTATCGATCTCTTCAAATTGCTTTCACGATAAGGTCATAACATCCAAACAAAAAGTTCAAAAACAGAGCAACATATTCCTCTAGTATTCTCAGTTGACTTGCTATATCCCACAAATTGAACTATAGTCGAAAGCTAGTGCAGCAGCTGAACTAAACTCCAATAAACTTGCCTCCATGAGCATCTCTCTTCTCTAGCTGAAACTAAGTTGCCTTTTCATTGTTGAATGGCGACAAATGCGTTTAAAGTCCTCACTAGCAATATCCACATATTCAAATCATTTTACCGACTCTTTGGACAAAATTTCAAAATGACATAGGTAAAAGCATTTAGAGATTGCCTGGAACTCAAAGATTGCAGAACAACTGAGTGCCTCCGTAACTCTGTCCCGACTCTCAACCAGTTGGGAAAAACAATTATTGACATCTTTGGAACTACATCTCGAACTATTGATGGATTATCACAACCTATAGTGATGGCTATTAGATATTTAGACACTGGCTCTCCTACTTTAGAAGAGGCTTATGAAGAATTAGCTAGCACAATAAAGAAAATTAGAATTGTAATCAATAAATTTAATTTAGAAAAGGAACTAAGGTCAAATATGAGGATACAGTTACAAGGCAAGGATTCCTAATGTAATTTCACATCATGCTAAGATCTAGAAAATTAGAATTGTAATCAATAAATTTAATTTAGAAAAGGAACTAAGGTCAAATATGAGGATACAGTTACAAGGCATGGATTCCTAATGTAATTTCACATCATGCTAAAATCTAGGGTTCAAAGATGAAGATATTTCCTACGCTCTGGCATTCACTATTGTTGGCTAGTGTGGAGTTGGCATGGGCCAAAGTCTGCAGCCTTTCGTTCTTGTCATAAGGTCATGTGGGTCATTTAAATGGCCACCCTTGTTAGCTTTCAAGGTTACTCCAAAAGAGTTTACGCCATGTTTGGGGGTGCTCATCAGATTTGTGGTACATGGTGTATGATCAATCCTTGAATGGTCTATGACGGATTTGCACATTGGAGATTGCTTCCTCAGTTCCTAAGAGTCTGCCTAACAGGTCTGTCTTTGACCTGTTTAGGCACGTTTTTCAAGGTAAGAAAAGGTCTGTTTCTTGCTGTTTTAGGACTGCTAACAGGTCTGAACTTTCTGCCAACTGAAACTGCCTTTTAGGAGTGATTTGATGCTCTTTTAATGCTGCCGTTTTAGGAGGTTAGTGTAGGAAAGTTTGCTGCCCACATACATTTTAATTACAGCAATTAAAACAAGAAATACACCTCTAGAACTTTTACACTTAATGTTGATAAGAAAATAAGCAAACCACAAATTTAACTCAAGTGATTTTTGGTCAATGTGACCCTGGAAAAACCCCCATGGGGAAAACCAGTTTGAAGAAGAAATTTATTATGGAGATATTAAGAAATAGTACAACA
Source organism: Picea sitchensis (assembly GCA_010110895.2). Classification (NCBI taxonomy): domain Eukaryota; kingdom Viridiplantae; phylum Streptophyta; class Pinopsida; order Pinales; family Pinaceae; genus Picea; species Picea sitchensis. The sequence continues at coordinate 20,760 of SNQJ01S0114882.1, forward strand.
AGGAAACCAACAAGAGGAACCTGTTTACATCAGCCAACTCATCTCAAGCTTGGCAGCAGATTTTCCCTTGAAGTATGAGCCCTCTATGCCTTGAAGTGTGTGCCCTTGCCTTGGGATTTGCACCCTTAAACTTGGTTGCTTGCTGTCTTGGAATTTGCACCCTTGCTATGTCTTGGTGCGCCGTCTTCTCAAGTGCTCCCTCTCCTCATAGCATGTGCGCCCCTACTCCAAGCCTTCTGTGCCCTCAACCATATGGTGCGCCCCCTCTCAATGGTGCACCCTTCACAAACTTGTGCGCCCTCTTCTCAAGGTGTGCCTCCTTCTCCCAAAAACTTCTTCCTCTCCTCTCTTCTCTTCACTCCAATCTCAAGAGTGAACAATGAATCCCTTTTCCTCCTCTTTCTTTGCCTTTTGCCTTCTCATTAGGCTTACGTAGGAACCAATGGCCAAGATTAGATCTAGGCCAACCAAGATAAAGGGTGGAGATTAAATCTCCCCCTTAACTTAAGTTCCCTAAGTCACTTTATGTTAATAAAGTCACTTTGTGACTTAAATGCTCATAAAGTCACTTTGACTTTATAACATAAAGTAAAGTGAGTTGAGGGTCACTTGTTCCCCTTTTGTGTTAGACACTCAAAAACAGAAGGAGACCACTTCCCAAGGTACCAAAACTCAACATGATCGACCTCAGTTGGGTGCCTCCATGATAGTCTTCCTTGGGAAATTGGAGATCTTCAGACAACAAAGTGACATTCTACATGTTGGCCACATGGAGGAGGTCGCTTGCTTAGAGAAATCCCTGCATTGCAAAAGGAGCATTTGGCACTCATGAGGATGGCATTGATCCCTAGACAACATTCGATAACTTGGATGCTTGCATGGAGGCCTAGAGTTGATTTGGGAACAGTTTGGTTGCGATAGTGTTCATGCAAGGGGAGTGGATCTTGTGAAGTACATGGCTTAGGAGGATTTTTGGAGTCATTGGAGGTTTGTAGGAGGAGCGTTGGATACCACTTGTGGAGAACCCTTTCTTTGGAGCCTTGCTTGTGGATGACATCACCTTGGATCTCAACATGTGTACCCTTGGAGTGTAGCACTCCACATGTGTGAGCCTACATGTGTCTTTGTAGGTTGTTTGTAAGGGCATAGGCCAACATATGTATTGTTGGCCTCCCTTACCTCTCATATATATAGAGGAAGGAGAAATTCCTTTCATATTCATTCATTTCTCATCACTCATGTAAGAGATGTGACTAATAAGAGTGAACTAGTCTTTCTCTTTCTTGTACTTCTTCTTTTTTGTTTTATCTCTATTACACCTCATATTGTATGAGGTTTCACATTGTGATTTTCATCACACTGGTGGGATTTGTTGTTAGTAACTTGGAGCATTATACCGACTTGGGGAGATACATATTCATGGATCCCTTTCTCTTCTTGGCCTTAAATTATTTGATGGAGATCTTTGGTTCGGGGAGGCTCACTTCTCCTTGGTTGGATGATTATTCTTGTTGGTTTGGTGGTCTTCTCACATGTGCTTTCCTTGTGATCACCCCTTGGTTTCATATTTGATGGTTATGGAGCATGCTATCTCATCAAGGTGTTGTTTTAGTATACTTTTTTATTGTTGATGTGCTACATCTTTCTCATGAATGATGGTTCTAGCCCCCTCGGGGTTAGATGATGGTGTTAGAAGGTAGGTGTTTCATGATGTTGTTGCAGTTAGATGAGGGTGTACTACATACATCTTTTGGGATCAATCCTTTTCCTAAGGTTTGATGAGGTATTAATTATGTAATATTCCTTTGGCAGTGCGCCCTAAGTTCAATCCTAGGTTGAGCTTCTATTTTATCATTATGTTGTTATCATGGTGGGATTGTTTCTAGGGAGAACAACTTGTTTACATGATACAACACTTTATGAAATGCACCCCCCTATTGGTGCACATGTTCATGTTGATTTAATTAGTTGGTGACTATAGGGAGGTTGGACTGTGGTTTTATTAAAGCATTAAGCTTTGTGCACACATGTTGAGGTTCATTTAACCATTCAATGGTTAATTTAATCTATTTTATCCAGATTAAGGTTAATTTCTTGAGTGGCCTACTTCACTTGGAATCTATTCACACTTGGAGCGGTTTATTTGGAGGAGAATTAATGATTTTGATGGAGCGCTCCCCTCTTGGGCACAATTTTCAAGGCATGCATGGTTATTATTGTTGAAGTTGGCACACTTCTCTAGGGAACACCCTCTCTTGATTGGTTGAGCATCATTATGGAGGTGGTTATGGAGGAGTATCTTATTGTTCGTTGCTAACCACTTTGGCACTTCTTCCTAGGGAACACTTCACATGGAGATTATTTTATTGATTATGGTTGGTTGAGGTAGTTACATGGAATAGTTTTATGGGTGCACCTCCCCAAGGTGCTCTCTCATCATTATTGCATGGATATTTCAACTATAATTCACATTGTTTGACCTTTATTGGAGAGCACCCTCGCCTCTTTGACTTGGCACATATATTATTTTATTTGGACGTGGTTATGGATGAGTTTTATTGAGGAGCATGTAGTACATCGGAAGGACAAGGGTCCCATTGCATGCATCTTGCATGCACTTAGAGCTTGAAGAGGGACACACGTGCCACATTGCATGCACATACTTGGTCTTCTTCCTATTTTTGGAGCACTATCTTGGAGGGCGCACATGTGGAGATAGCACATGTGGAGACATTCCACTTGTTATTTTGGGGGTTGACCACTTCTTTTCTTGTGGAGCACTCCACCTAGATGGCACTTTGCACATTCATCTATGGAGTTGGTTTCCTTGGGATTCACATGTGTGGATTAGTTGCATGCATCTTGTGGACCTGTTAGCACAAATTTTTACCCTCCAATTTCAAGCTGATATATGTGTAAAAACAACGGTAAAAACTTAGCTAATTAAAAGAGTAGGGCCCCAATTGTTATTGACCAAACCCCTCTCCATTTGGGCTAGTGTTTGCTAGCCTCTGGGGGAGTCCTTAGGCATAATGAAGCGCCTTGCTGCTATCTTTAAGTCCGATTTCTGCGTATAAAACCTACAAAACAACAAGTTGTTCATCTTGGACAACGTGTAAAAGCAGTCCAAAACGATGAGGAAAACAATCTTCTATGCTTGGAGGGAACCTACAGGGTTAGCATAATGATAATAGACTGTAAAGAAGAAGAAAACTATTCAAAAAGATCAGAATTAATCATGATGAACAATTCAGAAAATGACATATCAGATCACAAGTTTACCATAATACTGCCAAGAAAGAGGTTTGAAGACAAACACACTTATTTATTGATGAAGCTTACAAGAGGACTGTTTGCGCCACACTTGGGAAGCCTACAACTAGTGCAATGGCTACTTTTCTCAAAGAGGAGCCACTAGACTAGAGAACACTAGAGAAGAGAATGAGAGAGACATTGTGTTGCTACTACAATGATCCTACCAAGAACCTCTGTGAAGCATCCAATATATAGCTTAGGGGGCGCATATCTGAAGGAGAAGGAGAGAGGTTGAATGGGTGGCTAAGAATAGAAGGCTAAGCGCATGAGAAGAGATAAAAAAAAGGAAGTGTGAGTGAAGTCCTAGTGTGGGTGATGAGGTGGACGAGCATGAGAGAGGAGAATATGCACACAAGAGAAGGAGAATGCGCACTAGAGGAAGAAAAGAGGGAATAATGTGCTATAAAATGAGTGGAGGTGAGGGATATAGGTGCATGGTTGCATGAGAGTGACCAAAGATAGAGTTTGGTCCAAGTGGAATTGGCATGCAAGCACATGCAAGGTCATGAGAGTGAGTTGTGAGAGTTTTAATGCACATGGAGAGAAGGAATGGGCCCTAAAGGTTAGGAAATCACACTAGGAGATTCAAGTGTGAGAAGAAGGGTTAGATAAGGCACATGGATGCATGGAAATGGCTAAGTCAAATTGGCCCTAATTTTTAGGGAATCTCCTAAATTTTAGGAATTTATGGTTAAACTCATTTGGGGGCGAATTTTGTGGAAGTGATGCATAGCAAGTGGAGAGGTGAGTGTGAGGAGTAATATACGAGAAATGGGACCCAATTATGTGCCCCCCTTTATCTCAATTAATTAATTATTAAATGCTCGAGCCATGGGAAAATGTGACCCGTGCTTAGGTGGATGCCACATCACTTTGTAGCTCTGCCACATATCAATCTCTGAGAGTGCCACTTGGCACTACATGGACGATGATTGTACTTGCTAAATATAAACATTTCTAAAAATAGAATCTAGTTCCTAAATTTTAGGAAATTGTCCACATCACCCAGGATGATTGGGAGAACACCACCACATGTCACTGTCTAAAAATAGACACTGCTAAAAATAGAAAGTCGTCAGAATGCCCTTGAATTTATATTCATTGATCTCGTCTTTCCGTAAGGGATCTGAATATGCAATCAGAGCTGACATGCGAGCCCTAGTGTCCAACTTGCTAAAACCACTAAATTGTGTCACATCATCCCGTAAAAGATCCAAAAGACTCTGGATGTCTCAAGGACCAATACGACACGCTTAGAATCTGAATCCAGGGCCTAGAGAAAAACCTGCTAAAAATAGAAAGTTCTTGCGCGTCGCTCGAAAAAGTGTCATCAGGCCTAGAATCATGCAAGGACTCATACTGTATGCTTAGAACTGCTTCAAACTGTCAAGAGACCCACTCAAACTATGTCTCCTAAAAAATAACAACACCTGTTGTATGTTTTTTTCTCTCTCAAATATGCATGGCAACTAAGTCAACTCTAACTTTGAACCAAACAACCATGTACCAATCATATAGTTTTCTCACATGGGAAACAACCTCCTGCTCAACACAAGCGCAAAACTCTAGGAGAATCTCAAAATGCCAGCCAAAATAGTGCATGTTGGCTCTTAAACCTCAAGATTTTCAAGGGCGAAAATCCAGTGGTTAACAATGGCAACTCAAGGGGACGGGATCCCCCTGTGGGATGTCGAGAACCATAAGAATCTTTGTGTCCATAAAACCAAACTGATGTTGTGTGAAAACTGAAGAAATATGTACCAATAATACCCATGTAACCATGTGGAAGGAGAAGAGGCCCTATAATCGGATCAAGTACTACCTGTAAGCTGACCTGTAGTACCAAAGCCTGTCCAATGGGTCAAGGAGTCAAAGAAAATAATCCTCCCACTAAAAACTAAAAAGAAAGGGGTCTCATCCAAATCCGCTACTTTCTACCACCCAACATATACACTCCTCCCTATGGTAAATGTATTGGTGTTGACACAAGGGAGAGAGTCACTTCATCAGATGTCAATAATGTAAACACTTGTGAAGTGCGAAGGAACACCACCAATAATATCAATGGGTCCTAAGTGTTAGAAAAATAGGTGTACTCATTTCACCATAGACAATATAGCAATATTGTCACCCAACCATAGGCCGAAGCCACCCCCGAGCACCTTAACCTTGACAGAGAGAATAATTCTGGAAGAAAACCCTAGAACCAATAGCCAATCAAGGTAGTGTACCTCTCTCGAGAGCTAGCGTACCAAGCTGAAAGTCCAAACCATGACCAAGAGAAAGTCCAAGCCAAAACCAAACATTTTCCAGTTGCATCTCCTCTCCAGACTTGCGCATCACTGGCCTTATGCAGTTGTGAGAGAGTGTATATCAAATGAGCTCTAGCGCCCTCTTATTTATAGTCCTCCAAGTGACCTAACTAGGTCGACTTCTACTCCTGGAGGATAATAACTTAATATTACATTTTATGTTGAGCTGACTTGTCTTCTAGGGCTCTTATCCAACCGTTTAGGGTTTCTCCAGCTTCCTGGAATATTCTAGTCTCGTCAAAGGTTACACGTGGAGGTTAATACCTTCCGCAGCTACCATAATATCAACACTCCCTCCTAGCTAGGGAGGTATTAAAGGCAATAGTCTTGAGCACAAACATACCATTCAACCGGTAGCACCATCATAGCGACACAAGCTATCTAATGGTCAAATCATGAGCACCATCATCACTATCAGTATCATCTAATAGCATCAACTGCATCATCTCTAGAAGCCATACTCTATCTGAGTAATCAAGCATGATGCTGAATAAGTCACTCACTCCACAGAGTGATACAAGAATCAATCTTCTAATCATGGTCAAATCATGAGCACCATCATCACTATCAGTATCATCTAATAGCATCAACTGCATCATCTCTCGAAGCCATACTCCATCTGAGTAATCAGGGATGATGTTGAATAAGTCACTCACTCCACAGAGTGATACAAGAATCATTCTTCTAATATGGACATACGTCCTAGAAGAATGACTGTCCTGGACCATTTTCCACAGGGAGAATGTCTATCCATCAGCATACTGACTATCCATCTAGCTGGCAATCATATCCAACACTAGTGATAGTCTCCATGGCAATCAGAACAATGCCATCCAATAGAAAACAACTGTGTCTATCCATAGTGGTACACAACTACTACCCAGTGGTACACAACCACTCCTAGTAGCACACGACTACTAACCAATGACACATAGTCACTACCAGTGGATCACATCCACCACAGTAGCGTACAACTACTATCTAGAGACATACAATCTCCACAACAATCATATCATCTGATATCAACCTGCATAAAACATTATCATGATACAAACTAAGTCATTTGGGCCATTATTCCACTCACATCTATGAGATTTGGAAGAGCATCTGCCATCAGAAGGTAAAACATCATCCATGGGCTCTCTGGACTATTCTTCCCAAGCATAGAAGAATAACTGTCCCTAATTTCTTAGCCTGGACCATTCACCTAACTGGGCCATTCCTCCAACACTAATCATAGTGCAACCTGGAGAGAATGATTATGTCCCTAATTGTTGAACTTGGACCATTCACCTAACTAGGCCATTCCTCCAACACTAATCATAGTGCAACCTGGAGAGAATGAGTCTGCCCTAGGGAATGACTATCTAGACCATTTCCTATGGAAATGACTGTCCTACACCAACCTCCAAAACAGACCATTCTTCAAAACTGCTAACAACTGTGAACTTCGAAAGAATGACTTCCCAGCAAGGCAGACCATTCTACTTGACCACTACTCAGAGTGACTGCCAAGAAGAATGATGTTAAGCCCTAATATTGGTTCATTACCCCTTAATTGAGGCATATTATATTAGTAATGTTATTTATTACCCCTTAATTGAGGAATATTAGATTAGTAATGTTATTTTATTTATGTCGGCTTTAGGGCATTAGTTGTAATTATACCTCCTCGTCTCCTATATATACCAAGGAGACATTTTCATTTTGAATCATCTTGTACTTGAACATTTAAGTGGGGTAAAAGGAGGTT
>SNQJ01S0114883.1:0-23840 GCA_010110895.2 Picea sitchensis
AGTGCGCAAAGACATTATGAGACTTGTCAAGCTTGAATATGGGAGGGTTGACAATGTGTCCTATTGGGTAGATCTTTCCCTAGGTCAAGGTGATTTTCCAATAGATCCATTTCTAAGACATGTAAAGTGGGTGAAGTGGTTAGGGTCAAGACTCAATGGGCATAGGGCTCATGACATACAAGAGGTCGTAGTGTCTCATTCATGGGTGCCTTTGTAGAGGGTGTGTAGTACCTTCGTCCACAATGCACTTTTTCCAAGCCCATTATTTTTCCATTATTTCATTCTTTCATAATTTTAAGGAAAGGTTTAAGGCTAATGCCTTGACGTGGTGTCTAGATAATGCCAATGTCACCCACAAACACCTAGTGGAAATGAGAAGGTTGGCTCATGATGATACCCCCTTTCTCCCAGCCATGCAATTGAGAGTCATTACCCTGTCTTGGTGACCAGATGATGGTAATGTCATACCATTGTATATTCATGGACATGATAGGTCAGCTCATGATGAGACCTCCTATCCTCCAACTGACCTTTTAAGCATTCTTAATCATATTTTATTGTGGGTCCCCCTTTTCTCAAAGATAAGCATTTCATTGGTTTCTTGGGTGATCCCTGGGAGAAGCATATAGAAGGTTCATACATAGGATTTGATATTTTACCCAACATCAATCCCTCTAGGACTTCATCCCCTTCTTCCCATAGAATGAGGGACAACCCCTTCTTGGGTCAATACACCTCAAAATCCCAAGAGATTAGGAAATGGGGGGAAATATTGATGGAAAGTGGTAAGTATGGTTGGGAATGATATGATGGATCTTCAAGGGAGTTCCTAGTAGAAAACCCATCCCCAAGGAAGACCACTTACTAGGGAACAATGTCAACCACCAAGGTGAAGTAGGGAAAAAGGCATAATTCCCAATCATATATCATGAAATCTAGAGCAATCTAAGATAAAACATACTTAAATGCCTTAAATATTGAAATGATGCTCACCATAATACTGACTTGTACCCCATGGATTAAGGCCCACTACCTTCCGAAATCCAGTTGATGTGGTGGATGCCATCTGGAAAACTGTGACCTCTGTGGTGGTGAGAAGGGTTTCCAACTGTGAAAAAGGGTATTGTTGGTCATGTAGTCTCTCTACACTCCATATATGCAACCCGAGGGCCTCAAGACATAATCTCCTTAGTTATCCACAAAATAAGGATAACATATGGATCCTACTTGGGGACATGTGGTCATCATATAGTGCATGAGAACCACAAAATCTCTTGGTAGACCTGTTCCTGCCAAAAAATATGACAAAGGGATCATAGCATCTAGGGTGGTGATATCACCCTTCATCAATATACATATAGAAATCCAAAAGAAAACTAATCTAGAAAAGAGAATTTTTGACATTTTTTTTTAAATTTCTAAGCTAAGCATGAAATCAATATGAAAGTAGAGAAAAATGAAAATGAAATGCATCTAAACTAATATGAGAAATCAATATGAAAATGCAGGGAAACAAAATGACTTACCTACTTACCCGGGGCCTTGGGGCCTTGGGGCCTTGGAGATCATGCGATAAATGATGTCAGGTGAAGTCATACAACCAATGTAACTAGTTGAACATCTCATCAAAGTATCTCCCTCTGTGCTTGATCTTGTGAAACAAAAAATATAAATCCAACAAAAAATTATCATGACCATAAATGAACATATAATCAAAATAAAACTCATGGAGAGGGGTGGGAGGGAGGAAATCCTGATGGAGAGAGAAACCGTCAATCCAATCATCCTGCCTGAAAGTGTATCCACAAGACTAATCAATCCATCTCTGAAGGGGGATACTCTATGTATTTGAAGGTTCGTCTTCATCTGTGCACAAAAACACACTTCTTGTCAAGGACTGAGAGGAAATGAGATATCATAATAAAATTGCATGGCCTCTTGGAGAAGAGGGTAAGAGGTAAGGAACAATATTAGGTGTAGAAAAACATCACCTCTTCCCCTGGAAATATTCATGAAAATATCTAATATGAAAATACTTATACTTTGAAGAATGAACCTCTGACTGCTCTGAGGTGGCCACCTCCTAGTATTCCTCAAAATCAAAGAAAAATGGTTGAAAGTCCTCATAAAACAAATCTCCATCCTCAAAATGGTATGTATCAAAGGATGACTGAAGATTACTCTGAGTATGTTGTGATAACTCATCCTCAAAGGGTCGAAACAAACATGTAACCATCTCATCACTAGGCTACCAAACATATGAATCATATATGTATGAGGACCACTCCTCTAATGATGAAAAATTAACCCCCTCTGCTTGAGAAACACCGTCAATGTCATAAATGGGATCTCTATAAATACTGAAGCAACTAATATCCCATCTACGTCTCCCAACCTATATGAAATCATCAATGTGTAGATTGACCATGTTAGAGGGGTCTTGCACAAGATCATCTGTATCATCAAGGCTAATTGTTTCTTCATCTTCTTGTGTAGGAGGAAGATAAGTTTGAACGACCTCATCCTCATCAAGCAGGGGGAAATAAAATGATACCTCAACATGTTGCGATTCATCAATATTGTTTTTTCTCTTCATGGGCATGCTCCTCCATGGCCTCTTCATCACACAAGGCTTGATTATTAATGCAAAGTGATTCATGTGCCCTTTTTCAGAATGATATGTTTCATCCAAGGGTTCCTCTAACACCTCTTCACTTCCAAAGTCAAGGAATCAAGTGTCATCAAGATCTTCAAAAGGATTATCACTTATCATGTTCTCTTCTTGATGTGTAGGAGGAACAAAGGCATGTATGTCTTCATCAAATGGAAGGGTAGATATGAGCACTTCTTCTTCATCAAATGTCTCGTCCAAATTTTGTTCATCGTGATCTTCTTCAAACTTGTTTTCATGATTATGTTCTTCGAGAACTTATTCATCTATTTTCTCATCATTTCTCGGAAAACCTTCTCTGCAAAGAATGTGTTTGAGCTCTTGAAAAGCATCTTCCAAACTATGAGTAGATGATTGATATTGCTGGAGAAAATCTTCAATGAGCTTTGTAGAATAAGGGATACTCTTTGGATCACATAAGTGTGTGAGCCAATCCTTTTGACTTGATTCTAGTGAAGATACAAAAAATTTCATTAGCACATCCTCATGTAGCACATCTATGCGTGAAACATACGTCATATAATTGACAATATGGGTGACTGCTAGAGATGGATCACTGTCAAATTTGGGGAAATTTACCCTCCATTACATTGGACAATGGTTTGGATATCCTAGAATATTATGAATATCAAAGGAGAGATAAACCTTATGGAAATCCCATGGTAAATCCCGTGAGGCCATGGTTCCATTAATTAAGGTAATACCTCGAAGTAGTTGCAAGATGGGATCAAGGCTCATCAAATGAGGGAAAGGGGAAAATGAAAAAGTGGGTTCTGGGAAGGTGGAGTTGCCATATGAGCTTCAAGAAGAGCTCATCAAGAAAGGTGGAAAGGGAATGCCCCTTGGGTGGAGTTGTCAGGTAAGCTAGGGGAGAGGATTTGAGATAGACTTCCAAAGTATCGTTAGGGTTCTGAAGAGGATTCAAAATCGTCCCCGACAATGGTTCCAAAATATTATTGCACAAGCTTTAGGTAGGGAAAATCTCGACCCAACCACAAAATAAAGTGCTATAACTATGGAACACTTCAACCAATTTCACCTCGATATAGGTCCCACACTTGGGGGGTGACTAAGGTCACTCCTGGGAGGTGATCCCAGAGACCCTAGGGGAAAGGGAAGAAGAAAGGAAAAGGTAATGGAGAGGCCCCTAGAATTTGGTACACTAAGTGGAAAAGAGGAAAGGGGAGATGCCTTGCTGACCAAGTAATGTTTCCCAGAAGAATGTGTTGCTTTTCCTGATGATTGTACCTACCCGAGACATAAGGAACATCGAAATGAAAATCAATATATCAAGTGGATCAACAATTTAATCTTGATTTCCCTATTTTTCAGCAGTTATATCAGCAACAAGTTATATCCAAATCAACAAGTAAAAGGTCTATACCAATTAACAATGTCAACAATAAAACTAGTAACCAATGTGGATAAAAAATAACACTTCAAGACTAAATAAAGATGGTTGTCACAAAAGTAAATTTCCACAGTAGTATATCATCCTTATGGATGTAGCATTCAATGAAGTACAACATCAAATATGGCCATCAAAAAGTTCCAAAAGCTATCCCAATAGATGCACCTAGGTTAGTAGGTTAAATTAGCAAAGTTAGAGGGTTAGTCTAGGGTTAGTTTGTGAGATATTAGCAGTTAGGGTTAGAGTTTTATGACACCTAATGGATGTAGGAAATAAGTTATTATAGAAATTATATTTTGTGGGAGAAAGAGGATGCCCTAAGGGAGGAAGAATCCCCAAGGCATCAAGATCATTATCCAAAAGAGAGAGATTTAAAAATTGAAAGAATCATGTTTACCAAGGAAACAATTTATTTCTCCAATGCAAGACTAGTGCCTTTAGTTATGGGTTAATGGGGTCAAGAAGAAAGACCCAGGGTTATTAAATCCTTGGGGTTGTAAATCCTCTTACTTACCAAGGAAAATAACTTAGCTAGGGTTTTAATATGAGGGGTGTCAATCCTCTTACTTCTTCAACTAAACCCTTGCAAAAAAACTTGATAAAGTAGTGGAAACTAGAATAGGGGTGTATATCCTTATACTCCCTATCTAGCCTTGGCCAAAACAACCGTACTTGAATAAAAAATGATAATAAAAAAGTAGAGAGACCATATCATTCAAGAAAAAGATTTTACATGCCAAAGTAAACCTCCACAAAAGCAAGAGAATGACCTTCTAGAGATAGTGCACCATCATCATCATCAAACCATAACAAAAAATCATTATTCCATAGCACAAGAGGAAAAATACTCCAAGTGTAGAGAAAATTTCATTCCAAGAGCCTCTCATGAGAGGGAGAGTTATGTTAAAATGAGATCTTATGATCTCTTGTTTATACAAAATGTCACTAAGATAGTTTGTCCACATAATTAGGGGTAAACCACAAGACTAGGGGTCAAAAAACCTACTCTTTCCCCCTCAACAAAGTAATATTAAGAAATTCATTTAAAATTCACTTTTGCACATAAGAAAACACTAATTTTAGAAGGACGTCACCCCTTTAGGGGACATTTTGGCACTAGGATCAAGTCGTTGGTGCAGGAGGAGGGTGGCTAGGCTTGCCAAAGCCACATGTCAAGTATCCAAGTTACTTCTTTCATGGTCAAAGCCCAATTCTCCTCAAAACATCCAAGTGCCAATGCATCAACCACACTTTTGTTCCTGAGATTTATTTTAGGCTCTAAGAATAATGTCAGGCATCATAGAATCTAAGAAAATATTTTATAATTCTTTCTTCTACCTTCAGTTTTATAAGATGCAAGTTTGAGTAAAAATTATAATAAGAAACTACAGAGGCAATATCTCTTTCTCTAAGTCAATATTATAATTTTATGTAATGTAGAAATGATTCACAAAACTATTAGAATGAAGAAAGGAATCAATTAGAGATAATTCTTACTTCATTCACAGTAGAAGAAAAGTAAGATATGTATTATTGACAGATGATTAAAGTGCAGAAACTCACACAGATTATAGGTCTTGTTTTTACTCAAAGTAAGAACAAAGGAAAAACTGTAGCCGAACAAATATCCAATATATTAAGATCACAATAGTTGTATTACTAAATTTTAATCATTCAATCTTCAAGAACCATATAAAGAAGCTAATGCAAGAAGAAAATGAAAATACAGAGGAAACACACAACTCAACAGAAATGAGACTTAGAATCTTTATCTTCTCTTTATATTGATTTTCAAATAAGTGTTCTCGTTTACATACGATGGTAAGAAGCCTTGAGTAGATATAACATATACCTATTTATACTAAAATTGTCTTAACTAGAAGTAGTTAGACAATCCAACTTTTCAGCTCTAAAAATAAAATACAATCAAAATCTAACAACAAAAAAAAGATTTGTTGAGATATGCTTGATATGATGGCATTTCTTTTTCTCCTTTATTTGCTCGCAGATGTGATTGCCTTTTTCTTCTCATTGAAGTGGTCACACATCTCCATTAATGTTACGACAAATTTAGAAGGTTCAATGTTTTCATTCAACTTGAATGCAAACATCCTTTTCTGCACTAGTGGTAGTTTGTCTTGAATCTTCCTGATTGCCGGAGCTGTAACTTGATGTTGTAACTTTGGTTTTACCAATATCTCATTTATCTTTTGTAAATCAATCTGATTTACTTGTTGAATTCTCTTTAGTATACTTTCCTTGTTTTTCATGGAATTTTCTTTATTTTTTTCTATCTCGATTTTCCCAAGTGTTTCAGAGATGGCATCATCTTTAAATTCAACCAACTCTGACTCAAATATAGTAAGGGCATTGAGAGAAGCCTCCTTCACCTCTCTGGCCAGTTTCTTTCTTTATTCAAGGTTTGTCTCCTAAACCTTTATAACTTTTTCACCCTTCATGTGTTCATATTGTGAAAAAGGAGCGATACCAGGAAAGTTCACTTTCTGTCTCCAAACAATAAATTATTGGAACTTGGATCTAGTTGCACAAGCTTCCGTTTCCTTGTCATAAATATTTTTCAAAGAAGTGTTGATCCTTTGATAATACTTCTAGACAATATCCACTACTTGATATAGATCTAATTGAACAACTCCCAAACTTTCATTTATCTCAGATGCTTGCATTTTGAATGAAACATGGTCTATTTTTGTGTTTTCTAGTACATCTATTTGGGTTTGCAACTGCTCAATTAAACTATTTTTCTGAGAAATCATTAAGTTGATTGACTGCAGATTTTGGTCACTCACCTCTAATTTCTCCTGTAGTCATTTCATTTGTCGTTTATAGCTCAATCTGATCTGTTTGGAGTCAAAATTCATCCTACTCCGGAAGGTTATTTGTCTGTGTTGCATCTCATTTTTCAAGTGCTCAAGCTGAAGATATTTATGTTGCAGCTTCTTAGTAAGATTATCCACTGACCATTGGTTGGCAGTGGAGAAATATCCTAATGAATCTTTAACTCCTTTCACAAATTCAGGATCGTTTTGTCCCTATCCATCATACACTAGTATGTTTTTCTTAGTGACCACTCCTTCCTTCTATTGAGATTCTCTTTTTACGATGGCTCTTCTTATCTTGTTGAAAAAGAAAATTGAAGGAGGAATCTCCTCAGGTAGAATAGGTGTAAGTTCATCTATCCAAATTGTCTCTGAACTGGGAGTTTCAAAACTTGTGGTTATGGGAGTCAGTGAGAGAGAAGTAGAATTAAGTGCAGTGGATTTATCTGAACTTGTGATAATTGGAACAACAAAAGTAGTGGATGATGGTGAAAAACGAAAAGTATGTCCTTGCTTCATAAAGGCCTCAAAAGATGCTAACAACTCCACCTCCTTTTTATTTAGCATTGATGTATTTATCTTTTTAAATAACTCCTCTGGATTCTTTGTTACTTCTTCCACTTGGTCTACAGTTTGCTACCTTTCTCAGGCTCCGTGGATGCTATTTTTTGTGATGGCAAGGAAATATTAGACTCTCCTTCTAAAATATTTGGAAGGCTCGTCCTTTTGTGTTTTTGAAAACTAAGAAAACCAAACAGTTGATTTGGAAACAACTTTTGAACTCTGCTTTGAACTTCTTCATAATCTCTGACACCTTTGAAAATATCATCATAATGGGAATCTTCATGAATATATCTCTTCATATGGAAATGAGCTAGATGATTCTCAACCACCTTATGAGGATCATGTTTCTTGAATTCGATATCAACCAATTTAATGTCCTCCAACGCCGCTTCTTCAACATTTGTATGCCTGAAGTCAAGTAGTGTGAACATACTAACTTGAATAGGAAAGGAAGGCCAAAATTTCTTTTTTGACGTTTTAAATTCCTTAGTAATCCATCCTACCACTGTTTGGAATGAAACCTCTCTGCAGATCAATCTATTAGGAAATAAATTTGGGAGTGCATGAGGAGAAATGGAACAACCAAATACTCTAATGTAAGATCAATTCTCTTCAATGTACTAGTCTGCAATTGCACCCAGATTTCCTATAATAGGTTCTGAGATTATGGGAGGAGGGTGTCCATAAATGGCCACATGAACAAGTATTACTACATTGTGACTAATTTCATAGAATAAATATTTGGAATTTTCCTCCCATAACTTTGAATAATAAAAATGAATTGATTCAGAACAAGCTATGGTCGAAGTCCAATTCATGAGAGGGAGTGGAGTCATAAAGCGAATGGCATCCATGATGTATGCAGACATGTAAAAAGGATCATGTTTACCCCTGGATTTAAAATATTGGTATTCGACAACCTCCTTAGCTAGGTTATATGACAACATTTTTTCCCAGTTGAAAGTATATCCTTCGACAACCTCATGGATTATAGATACCCATTCCACTATGAAATGTGTAAGGTTTTTCTTCCCAAATAACCGACAGAGCATCATGGCAATATATAAAAAGTGGGAATCTAAAGACGTTGTGGAATATATTCCATGAGCATCAGTATTGAACTTGGATGGATTTCCCCACCAGGTTTTAACTATATCATGACTAGTTCTACCACATTTCGTGCATTCCCTCTGCTCAAAATAAAAAAGAAAAGATGAATTATATGTGTATTTCGGTTCAGAGGAGATTTTATACATTAATCGTAAGTCTTCTGGTTGAAATGAGTGAACATAAGTCTTCTGGTGATTGAATATACTTTGGGATGGGATATCTACATGATCCAGGGCCCAGCTTATCATGTCGCTACAAGGCATAATCTTTGGCCGGGCAACGATTCTATGCAATTCCAACTGAGCCGCCAGCCTGAGCTTAGATGATAATGTTTCATCATCTTCTTCTATTGAATCATTCAGGAAGAGGAGAATTTCATGTTCCAGAATGTCATACACATGCTTCCAAGACTTGATGGTGTCTGTAATTCATGCAGTAGTGTCTGAAAGGATATCCATGTTAGGGTTGGAGTCCTCCGCTAATGATTCCTGCTTCTTCCTTGTTTTGTGTGGCGACATAATTATATGAAAACGAAACTAACCTTCCTGTAATAAGAAAGACTTATGAGTTTTCAATCGCTGAAAATATTCGATTGCAGATGATAGAGTGCTAAGCTCGAAATGATTTTATTCATGAGAATAATAAAGTAAAAAAANCATCTTGTGTTCTTTGTGTTCATTGTGGTGATGACTTGTTGATGATATATTGTTGATATATGTTGCTGATATGTGCTCACATCTAATTGGTTATAAATGAAAACAATGGGTAATGAATAAATGTTGAATGCTAATTGATGAGTCTTTGTGCAAGAGGGAAGTTTTGGGAAAAATATCCCCACACTCATTCACCCCCCCCTCTAAGTGTGGTAGGTGTGTCCAACAGATGAAACATTTATTCAAGAAATAAATGAAATTTATTATCTGGCGTCGTGATATCTACCAAAATATTTTAAAACTTTAATCAGCTATAAATGAAATTAATCTTCAATGGTTCAGTATTCGAAGGTTTTGATAGTAGAACAACAAAAATATTTCGAAGGATGAAATTGCAGAGAAGCTATTCACTAATTAGTCACTTTATGTTTTAATTAATCGTATTTTGAGATCGTTTTAACCTTAATTACTTCAATACTTTTTCATTCGGGTGTTTTGTATGTAGGACAATAATGATTCTCTGAAGTTCAAATACGCGAAGTGATTAACTAAAAGTAAATTGCGATTAATTAAATTTATTTTGATATTTATTTGCGTTTGTTAATTCGTTATGATAACCAGTGCTTCAGTATTTAAATACTTCAACAATCCTGAACTCACTCTTTTATTTAACTTCCAAAGGAAATTTCCTGGAGTGACGTGGTAGTGATGACGTCATTTTTAAATACGTTTCAAGAAAAGATGTGTGACACGTGTCATTTAAAAATAGGTGAATGATTTGATAAAAATGTTAAAAGTATATACCACGTGTCATCCTACAAAAGGGTTTTATGATAGGTGTCCATTGATTCATCCCTAGAAATTTTTGACATACTTTCATAGAAAAACGTCTTCGGGACTTCAAAACTTTGCGACTTCGGGGTTTTCATTTGAACGATGATAGAGATTTTCCCAAAGTAACCATTGGAAGATGGATTTTAATGATCATTCAACTTTTTAAATTCAAGATCATGAGAACCACTTGATAATATTAGCGAATTTTTTTTACAGATGATATTGTAAGCACCTCTTGATAAATAATGAATATGGATTTATTTAACTTTGAAAGTGATTTTCCTAAAAGAATTTAGTGATTTTTATTTTTTAAAAGGTAAAATGAAAAGATTATAAAATTCAAAAAGTTTAAAATTCTAAAGTGCTCTAACATAGGCTCCATATGGGGATTGTGGCTCTTTGTGAGGCACGAAAGAAAAGTAGACCAGGTGCTTGTATTGTGTAAATGGAGTCATTATTGCTTTTTATTTTTCTGAAAAATATTTTTTGGTTTTATTAGGAATTAATCATACATATAAACATGAAACTAACCAAATCTAAAAAAAAAGGTTTAAAGCACACCTAATGATTAATCTCAATTCAGGTTAATAAGTGTTTTCTTTTCTTGAAATTGATTTCATATTTGTTTAAGATAATCAAAGTAATTTTAACACAAATATCAAACTTTGCACAATGTTGCTTGCTTCAAGGTTCTACATATGTAACACATTTGTTTTAGGGAATCCCATTTGTTTCATGGTACAAATATCATCAGAAGGAGAAATATAATTTTTTTATGTGATATAGATATGTATGAAAACCTTACGGATATCGTAGATATTGTTTCACTTCCAGTGAGCCTGTTCAGTACCCCAGTGAAGTTATCTACCATTCCCATTGAATTTCCTTTCACCACTTCCATAAATAATTGTATTTTATTTGAAATGAGGGTAATCAATCTATGAATTTCCTTTCATCATCTCTTTTGGACAAGATGGGAGCAATCAAAATTTTTGAATTTCCTTTCACCATTTGTCTTTTATTTAATATTTTGAAGTGGGGGCAATCAATTTGTATATAACATACAATGGATGATATCCGTTTAAATATTTAATGAAAAAGAAGGTCTGTCTACAATTTTTAGAATACTCTAAGATTAACTTCTTTCCGAATTTTAAATATACCTTCACCTATAGGTTGGTTTTGGGGAATTTATTCATTTCAGAGATAAACCTTGAGTGAACTGTTCATCTTTTAAAATATGATATAAGAGTTAAAATTACCAGGATTAGCCTAGACATACTTTTTCAATTAAAATCAGAGAAATGTAAAAAATTTCACCCAATCTTGTTTTGAAAATATGATTTTAAGTTTTTAGCATGAGGCTAAGTCTTCTTATTTCTATGTAGATTAATAATATAAGAAATGAGAAAGAAAATCTAGGGTGGAAAGAACTAGTGAAAATGAAGAAATGAACATTCAAAAATTCAGATGATCTGAATCTGAAGTGTTTTATTTACACACGAGTTTGTATATTAGATACGAGTTCTTAATAAACTTTATCTCGTGCTTATTTTTAGTCGCCCAAACTTCTTTCTATTTTTATTTTTTTTTATTTTTCCACATTTCTAGTCTTTTTGGTTAGGTCATAATGTTATCACAAGAAACATTTCCTTCATATTTATTTCAATCAAACTTTTAAATTTTATTCAGACCATAATGAAGAAAAGGAACTCATACCTTATTTTGTTTTGAATTTTTTAACAAGGAATGTTATTCGTGTATCACCCGATTTTGAAGAATCTGAAAGAGGGAAAGATGGGTGTCATGTCTTTCTATCTGTGTTACCTTCTGTTCTGCAAGATTTATTCTGAAAATATTTACATCAATCACCCTAATTTATTCAGATAATTTATAAGAAAGGAAAATGAAAACAACTTAAAATTAAAATTGAGAATGTCAATCCAATCCAATATATACAATGAAAAGATAAAAAGTAACTACTGCATAAAATTCTTTAAGAAACAACCATTAACAGGGGCCTCAAGAATTTATCCTTTAATATTTTTGAGAGAGAAACAATTTCTCCCTTCAGCAACTACAATTTTAAAAGGTTCGAAACAGAGATGATCAAACTTTCCATGTTTTCCCGAATCTTCTTTTCTAGCTTCCCATTTTAAGACTAAATCACCACGAAGAAATTTCCTGTCTTTGGATTTTTTTTTTATAAAAACTGGCTTTCATGTTATCATGGTATTTTTGGAGTTTATTGTCCACTTGTCCTCTATTTTTTTGTACTTCAATGATTTGATTTATTCTTCTTGTAAGATTGTTCGGTTCTTCATTCGCATCCTGCCAGAGTTTTATCACAAGAAGAGTGAGATTAATAGGAATAATAACATCTGTTCCATAAACTAATTGGAAGGGATACATACCTATGGATCTCTTAGTGCCGATTTTGTTTTCCCATAATGCAAATTTTAAATGTATATGCCAATCTTTTTTTATTTTCTGTCAAAACCTTCTTGATTATAGTCATCAAACTCTTGTTAGATGATTCTGACATCCCATTTCCACAACGATAGTAAGTTGTAGAATGACCTAGAATAATATTATATTTTTTACAAAAATTGATCATTACAATAGATTTAAAAGCCTGTGCATTATCAATGACTATTTTTCTAGGACAACGAATCTAGCTAGGATGTTCTCTTCCAAAAAATTTATTACTACTGAATATATAGTGTTTCGAGTTGGAATAACTTCAAACCATTTTGTAAAATAATCAGTAGTAGTTAGAATCCATCTATGTTGAGCACTTGATTGCGGATGAATTTCTCTGATAAAATCTAATCCCCATTGTTGGAAAGGAGCTTCATCTTTAATTGGAATCGAAGGTAAGGAGAGAATATTTTTCTTACCAAAAAACAATTGGCATGAATTGTAAGCTATGACCCTTGCGTTTACATCAATGAATAATTTCAGCCAATAATATCCTGCCCTTAAAATTTTGTAAGTTGTTGCTCTCCAGGCATGATGTCCTCCACATATTCCTTTACGAAATTCATCAATGAAGCCTTCTGTTTCTGATTCAGTAAGGAATCATAACAAGAAATCCAAAGGATCTTTCCAATATAGCTTCACATCATTGATACAATATTTAATTGCCTGTAGATTCAATGTTCTTTCCTTAGAAGGAGTCATATTATTTGGACACTGTAGAGTAAGGAGATATGAAACTATGTCACTATACCAGGATGAGGAGGAGAACTTATCATCAATCTAAGTAATAGGTGCTTGATCATCAATTTCCTCTATATCTGAGAAAGAATCATGAGATTCAAAGTGATTTATTCCAAGAGATCCGAAATTTGATTCAGCTAACATCCTTGCCAGACCTTGACCTTTTACCATTTTGGTTGGTTTAACTTCTAAATCAAACTCTTGAAATTTAGCCAACCATATTCCTCTCCTTCCATCACTGTCTAGTTGTACTGTCTAGTTGTACCAAGATATCTTTAATTGTGTTTGTTGGTACGTAGGCAATTATTTTTTAGTGTAAAACATACGTTCAGAAAGCTTTAATTGCTTTCACCATTGCATAAGCCTTATTTTCTAGAATATCGTATCTGAACTCTACATCTCTGAGGCTTTTGTTGAAAAAGGAAATCGGTTGTTTGAATCCTTCTTCGTTTTATAGAACAAGTACTGCTGCGATAGTGTATTTAGATGCAAAAGAGAAAATCAAAAACTCCTTTGTATAGTCGGGAATTACTAGTACCGATACTTCTCCTATGGCTTTCTTCACACGTTGGAAGGATGCTTTTGCTTTCGTAGTCCATTTTACCTCACTATCATTCTTGAGCATATATGTAATCAATTTAACTATTTCATCCAAATTAGGAATAAATCTCCTTAAAAAATTGTTTTTCCTAAAAAATATTGAATTTGTTTTCTATTTCTAGGAATGTTGATTAGATCATAGGTTCAACTATTTTGGGATCAAATTTTATTCCATCCTTTGATACAATATTCCCTATAAGCTTACCTTCCTGCATAGAAAAATGTGATTTCTTGGGGTTTAGTGACAAACCAAATTTTCTGCATTTGTCAAAAGTTTGTCTGAGGTGAACCAAGTGTTATGTATCAGAATCAGAAAAAACTATCATATCATCCAAATAAATAAATTAAATTATCACGCTCACCAACGAATGCTATATATATTGCTCTCTGAAAATTTGCTCCTGCATTCATTAAATCAAAAGGCATTTTATCATACATGAAGGTTCCCCATGGAGTCGTAAATGCAATTTTCTCTCTATCGTCTTCGTGAATAGTAATTTGATTGTATCCTGAGAATCCATCGATCATAGATATTCTATTATCCCCTACTACCTTTTCAATAACATGATCCATTTTTGGGAGAGGATAATTATCTTTTAAAGAGGACCGATTTAGGTTTCTAAAATCGACACATAGTCTTATCTCTCCATTTTTTTTCCTGAAAGGGACCAAGTTGGCTAACCATTCAGAGTATCTGAGGGAATCAATGATATTTGGTTCAAGCAAATTTTTAACCTCCCTTTCTATTACTGACAAAAGAATTGTATTTATTTTCCTAAGTTTCTGCCTAAAAGGCTTAATACCTGGCTTTAAAGGAATTTTATGTTCGATAATATAAGTGTCATAGGTTTTTAAATCTTCATAAGACCACGGAAAAACATATTTGTACTGTTTGAGTAACTCAACATATATATTTTTTACTTCAGTCATAAGATATTTATATATTTTTACCATTTTAGGGTTTTCATTTGTTCCTACATTACAATCTTTCAACCTCTTCAGGTTGAGGCTGTAAGGTAGACTTTAGAGGTATGTCATTTTGGTCAAGCAACCTTTCTAGTGGAATAAGACCTTTGGGAATTGATTAATTTTTAGTACAAGCATTTTGTGATTTACGATTTTGTCTTTAAACATTTTTGGTTTTTCTCCTTCTTGCATAATCCAAGTAGGATCATTGTGATTTTCCCGATCAATGTGAGTCTCAAAAAACTCATCTACCATTTCCAGAAATTGCTTGATTTGTTCATCATCTTCAAAAACTTGCCAATGTTGAACATTGTTTGGGATTGAAGGCTTATGCCTCATATCAATGTGACATTTCAACTTCAAAACAGTGGGAGGTACAAAAGTTGTTTCAACTTTAGCTAAAGAATTAACTTGTTGATTATGCGATATAGAAATACAATGAATGTTAAAATATAAGAAGAAACTTTCTATGAGGTCCCAAGAACAGTTTCTATAATAACTCATTCTCAGATTCTTAGCTTGATAATATTGTTTTATTTGTTTAACAATGATCTCAACATCACCATGGACTATTAAATGATGAATTTTTAATTTTCTTGCAGCTTCTAATCCTAAAATTATTGCTTCATATTCACATACATTATTTGTGTAATCAATATCCCATTGTAATATATATGAAAAAGGAATGTAATATTCATCACCTGGTGCCACAAATATAAATCCAGCGCCTGCTCCTTCCCAATATGAAGCACCATCAAAGAACATCTTCCACATCCTGCCTCTAATATTAATATTTTTCTTTGAGAATTCATTTTTTGGATTTTGTTTTTCTGTACATTCATCAAAATAATCATCTATAGATAAAATACAATTACCTAAATCTTGATCAACAACATAGACTAGATATTTATTAGGTTTTAGAGGGTCATTTACAGTATAATCCAGTCTATTTTCTCTGTACAAACGAGTAAATTGTCCACCAAAAATTGGAATTGTAGCGTATGTCATGTCTAATTGGACCGATCCTCCTAGCTTAAAACCCCAAGATCTTGATAGAAACATGCCATACATGGAAAGAACGTCAGCAACCACCACATCCATAAGGATAATTTTCACTGGAACTTGAGCAAGATTTACAACCAAATCCTTAATCATACCTAGACACTTAACCTTTCTAGAATCAAAAGAGTACATATCTTGATAAGGTCTCGTAATTTGAATGCCCAATTTTTCCATTATGATATTAGGAATTAAATTGTGTGAAGCACTTGAATCTAACATGCAATTGTGTAGTAAGTGATCATGTACATTCAATGAGATATATAATGGAGAAACAAAATATTTATTGTTTTCAATGCATGGTACCAACATGATCGTAGGTTTTTGATATTACAAGTTAATTACATCAGCTTGACATTCAACATCAGAAAAATTTATTACCTTTGAAACTTGTTTCTTATAGACTGGATTTGTAGCAA
Organism: Picea sitchensis; assembly: GCA_010110895.2. Lineage (NCBI taxonomy): Eukaryota > Viridiplantae > Streptophyta > Pinopsida > Pinales > Pinaceae > Picea > Picea sitchensis. The sequence goes on from SNQJ01S0114883.1 coordinate 16,347, forward strand.
GCTCAACCAGAGGAACTGGAATTTTAATTTTATTCAATTTGTTTTCCAAATTGAAGATACCAACTGATTTTTCGAATTCTCTGGTCTAAACTTCATCTTCTTTATTTTCCTACTTCTTGGTATGAGTTGATTTTGTTTCAACATCTTTAACTCGAGCAACTTGTGTTTCAATGGGTGCTTTTGAAATTACTGGCTCATTAGATTTATTTCTTTACAATAGCTTTCTTAGTGGATTATTGGTGGAATTCTTCTCTCTTGGGCTCAAGTTATATTTATTTTGAAGCTCGTCCATTATTGAATCAACAAGATCCTTATATGTAGAGTCTCCCAAATTGTTGATATCTTGATCGTCGTCAAATAAAGATCCTAGGTCCAAATATTTCTCATAATATTTCTTGGTTAAATAAGGTTAAACATCATCATCACTAAGATTGTTTAGATCTTCATCTAATTATTCGTAATCTTGCACCTCATCTCCCTGTATAATATTTTCAGTTTTAAAAGGAGCTTGGATCTTTTGATCCTCATTCTTGATTTGTCTTTGTTGAATCTGAGGTTTTGTGTTAGGATTTCTCCTAAATTGATTTATAGCATATGGATCAGGTTTGGATTTTTCCATTTCCATCCTGGAAATTTTGTTAGATAACGCTTTTATAATCTTAGCCATCTCATCCATTTTTTTCTTCTGAAATGTTTCTTCCAGAGGCAGAGGGCCCTACTTTTTCTCTAAAATGGTCGGGTTCTCTTGTTCCCATATCTACTTTCATTTTTAACTTTCCTGGTGCCATCATATTGGATTCAATTTCGATAGCATCATCCTACATCCCAGGTAAAGTTGTGGCCCTTCTTTCTCTCAAAAGTAAAGCAAAATCAGAATCAAAGGCCCCTGCAAAGGTTACTTTTGCAGCTGGTTGGGAAGGCTTTACTTCAACTGGGATTTTCTTATAGATTTTGTTGAATCTTTGTATAAAATCTAAAACAGATTCATATGTTTTCTTTCTTAAAGATTTGAATTCAGTTAAATAATATAGGTGATCTTTTTTCTCACCCCATTTCCTCAAGAAATAAGTCTCTAAATCATTGTATGATGGTATAGAGTCCACAGGGAGTCCTCTGAACCAAGTTATAACCCGTCCTTCGATTTTTTTTACCAACAATCTCATATAAACATCTTCGTGCTCAATACCAATAATATCAAAAAATTGATCGAAAAAGTCTATATGCTCGGTGGTTGTTAAATCCCCTTCACCTGTGAATTTAGGTAGGCTCTTCATGTAATTATCAGGTAGATCATGAAGGAAAACATGAAGAGCTAAAGGTGCATATCTAGAAACAACTATGGTAAAAATTCTTGGAGGAGGTACTGGTACATGTCCACCAACTCCTCGACCACCAACACCTCCAACTCCGACACCTCCAACACCAACCATTGAAACTCTTGGAGAAGAAAGTTGAGGACTATACTGGAGATTATCGAAAATTTCAAAATACTGATGTACTAAACCTTTGATTGCTTCAGTAAGGTGTGAACGAAGTTCAGCTAAAAAATCATAAGGTAACAGATCTCATGAAAGATATGAGAAATCTAAGTGAGGTGGAAAATGAGGACTTGAACCTAATATTTCATATGGACTAGATGGATAAATGGGAGAAGTAATATGAGATGATACTGAGAGTAGAAAATGATCTTCATAGTTTTTGGAAACATAAACCTTTACTTCAGGAAGACTAAGAATCAATTGAGTACAAATGATATTGGGGATCGAAGAGGATTCTTTGTGTTTGCTAGTAAAAGTATCTATCAATGAGACATGGATAGGCTGGATAAATACTCTCTTTGGATCGTTTGATTTTACTTTAGGAGATACTTCTTCCAAAACTTCTATTTTAACTTCAAATTTAGTAGATCAAACTTCTGCAGAATGGAATTTTTGATTTTTATCTTTGATGTTTAATTCTTCAGCTGGGATATTAACATTTACACGAGCAACTTTTGGTTGATAGATATTACCTACTGATGCATAATTTTTCTTGATATATCCCTTGGATTTCAACAATTTTTCGGTATCTGAAACTGGCATACTCTGCTTTTCGTCTAGGTTATTTTTGAAACTCATGTTCCATATTCTTTATATTCTTCTTCATTTGCACGAAAATGTAACATCCCGCTCTTGTGCGCACTGAGCAAACTTATTCTTTGAGGACACTTGCTTGCAAGTGATCCAGGTTATTATACTATTGGTCATTTTTTATTATGATTATGAGATATTATGGATTTGATGATATGTTATTTTTTTGTATTTACACAGACAAGTGTTATTGACTGGATTCTCCTGGGTGTGCAAGACTTTGGACATTGAGGATGCAGAGGCATTTATGAAACCCCTTGGACTCTAGATCAATTCAGGGACTGGACTGTTAGGGTTTGAATGTGGTTGATATGACATATGTACAAATTATTATATGTTATGATGATTGATTATTATTGCTGACATGATTCGTTGATGGATGCAGGCTGACGATAGCTTGCCGACCAGACTCACATATGGAGTAGAGGGGTCACGCACGATAACCAGAGAAATTGAGGGACAGGTGTGGCAACAACCCTGCCACAACCTACTATCACTCATGTTGTGGATCGAACTTTAGATTAACGATTACCTAGTTTGAGAAGACCCACGATGCCATGAGGGCCGATTGTGACAGTTTCTCACGATTATTATAAGGGGTACGCAATAAGGCATGGGCCTTATTCCTTAGCGGCCCTTAGTCTCCCACAAGATCACCTAGCGTAGTATTAAATCCAGGGGTTTGATGCCTACCAAATTCAGTTAAGAGGCGAGTGGCACCCTTGGAACACGTAGTGCGTCTTGAAGGGCACATCACGCAAGGAAAAAAAAAGAGGCGAGTGGCACCCTTGGAGCACATAGTGTGTCTTGAAGGGCACATCGCGCAAGGAAAATGAAAAGAGGCGAGTGGCACCCTTGGAGCACGTAGTGCATCCTGAAGGGCATGTCGCGATTTTAATTAGTAAGTGAATAAACCTAGTCGACCTTAAAATGAATGATGTGATAAGTAAAGTTTAATGACTAATTTTTCCCTTAAGAACTATCGCCAAGCCTAGTGAATTAAAAACCTAGGTTTGAGTAGAACCTTAGAACAAAAAAACAAAAAACTAATTAGACGTATAACCGGATTAAAGTGGAAATTTTAATTCCCTAAGGGTCTTTGTATAAAATTTTAATTCACTAAGGTTCTTGGTATAAAATTTTAATTCACTAAGGTTCTTTTGTAAAATTTTAATTCACTAAGGTTCTTTTATAAAAATTTAATTCACTAAAATTCTTTTTATAAAATTTCAATTCACTAAAGGTTCTTTTATAACTAATAAGAGAAATTCAAACTTTAATTATTAAAGTAAAAAAAAGAAAAAATTATAATGGAGCATTAAATTAATAAAAAGAGTAAATGGTTGTTTATCTAAACTACTAATTCTGAACTTAGTTATAAAAAGGGGAAACTTAAAAGAAAAGGAAACTTATAGAAAAAGTGAAACTTAAAAAAAGGGAAACTTAAAGAAAAAGTTGAATGCCTAACTTAGTAAGGAATCTAGCCTTTCGAACTTTCAATTAATGAATTCAAATATGAATTAAGTATGGAGTAAGTCATTTAAGAATTGTAAGGGAATATTGGGAGATCGAGGAGCGTTTTTAGGAATGTTCTTGGTGGGTGAGGGAAATAAGAGTATTTAATTAATTAATAAAATTGATTTTCTGGTGCAACTAGGGGATCAGGCGACATGTGTACGGGGGAGGTTTTCTGAAATTAATTAAATGAAAAAGGAATATAATGAGAATTTGGGAAACTAATTACTTGAAAACTCTATAAAAGAGATGGTGGATGAGGAGTATAGAACAGATCTGGTTTGCGTAACGTTACGCTGCTGAAATTTTATCTTGATTGAACTTTCTCTTGTGGGAGTTGGGATACCCCGCTCGGGTAACGAGTGGTAGCTCGACCTTGTGAGGTGAGATGGGTGCTAGCATTCTCTAGTATTGTTTGTGTGGCCCCTTTGCAGCGCGGGGGGCTCAGGGGGAAGAAGAGTACCCCTAGCGTTGGCTGGGAGGTACCGGTGAGGTCACATCGATCGAAAAGCAAGAGATGGATGGAGTGCGCGTGGGACAATGACTTCTGAGATTTCTCATTTGGATACGATACGCATGTGTATATTTGTATTGAATGTTAGTTTAAATATTGTTCCTATGCCTTCATTAATGTAATTCTATTGTGTTAAAGTTTATGTTTAATCAACGTAACACTATCCCGATTTATCTTTCAGCAAATTGTCTTGATGATCCCAACATTTTATGACCAGAGAACTTAAAGTCATCCCAGCCTTATGCTCGTTGTATTTTTATTGATTTCCCATGGAGAACCCAAACTCTGATTGCAATGACTTCTCTATGTTTGTTTTTATTGATTTAATACGAAGAAAAATTTATGTTTTTATCGTCTGTCTCTTATCCTTTAAGTTATTAGTCTGTGCTTGAGCAGTTGGCCAGGAGCCAAATCGTCTGTCTTTCACTCCNGATTGCAATGACTTCTCTATGTTTGTTTTTATTGATTTAATACGAAGAAAAATTTATGTTTTTATCGTCTGTCTCTTATCCTTTAAGTTATTAGTCTGTGCTTGAGCAGTTGGCCAGGAGCCAAATCGTCTGTCTTTCACTCCAGTGTTAAAGATTTAGATTCAAATGCCCTAATTTCCCATGCATGGATAATAAGTGGAGGACAAAGTTTGCCCAACTATCTATCCCTTACTTATCTCTGTGTTTTTCACGTATGATTAATCTCCGTGTTTTCTTGAATGATAAATCTTTGTGCTTGAATGATACATACCTGTGTTTTCTTAAATGATAAATCTCTGTGCTTGATTGATAAATCTCTGCGTTTTCTTGAATGATAAATCTCTACGCTTGACCGATAAATCTTTGTGTTTTATTGAATGATAAATCTCTACGGTTTCTTATGATCGATTACCTCTGCATTTTCTTGTGATTGATCATCTTTGAGTTTTCTTGTGATTGATTATCTCTGAGTTTTCTTGTGATTGATTATCTCTGTGTTGAATGATTAATCTCTGAAGGATTAATATCTGATTCCTTGGCTCCTTGGAAAGAAGGGAAAATCATTTTTCTTTTCCAACAAATCTGGGTGACTCTTACCCACCTTATAACCGTTCTCCTTACCTCAGAAAAAGTCGAGTTATCAACAATGAATTGCTTGGTGAATTTCCTAGCAAAGGTAGCGCCCCTGGGCATTTTTCTTGGAGTTTTTACACAATATTTACACCACGATTTGTGGCATATTAAACAGCCTTTCCACCCCATGATTTTCTGGGCGGTTTACCCAGTTTTGACCCGGTGAATTCACCCAGCCTTTACCACTGCGATTTGATTTCATTTGAATAGCATTTGATTTGATTGACATTGAATAGCGATTTATTTTACTACTATGATTTGAATTGCAATTGAATAGCAGTTGATTTATTAGCATATGAGTTGCGATATCATTGTTGTTGACAACGAATATTAATGGACAAAAATATTATTATTTGACAACAATTTTATATATATTGTATGACAATGATTGTATGACAACGATCTTGTAGATAATATGTATGACATCGATCCTGTATATATTTTGACAACGATTTTAAATATATTGTATGATAGCGCTATCATGTATTAATAGACAACGATATCATACTTTTAATAGACAACAATATCATAATTTTGATAGACAACATGTCATATATTTAATAGACATCCACATAATGTACTCAATAGGCGATGCATTTATATGGTTAGATAACATATTTGTTAGATAACGATTTGTTAGAGAGAGATATATTGTTAGATAACTATTTGTTAGATAGAGATGTATTTGTTAGATAGAGATATAGCAAGGCTTGATATCTGGACAATAAAAGAATACTATCATGTTTCTTCAAGTTTTATTTTGACCAAAACTATCTCTAAAACGAAAAATTCACTCTAAAATAGAGATTGAGGCAAATTTTTTCTAATAAATTGATTATGCATATTTCATCAAATTTATCGGCATTCGAGCTCCTTAGTAGTAATTTAATCGAATGTAGGGCTTAACAGTTTTAAAAAGATATTGTTGCAATAATGGTCATGATCCTTACTACAATTAGATTAATTGTTTTTATATGTCAATGGTTTTATATATGTGTCTTATGACTTATGCAAACAATGGATTAATTGTTTTTATATAGCAATGGTTTAATTATCAATCTTTTAACTTTTTCCACGACAGATTAAATGTTGCAATGGTAATAGATTAATGAATTAATTACATTGGTAATAGATTACTTGATTAATTGCATTGATAATATTTCACTCATTTTCACTTAGACAAAATGATTAACAATTGATGGTTTATGGTTTATTGGCGTAATAGTTTAATAGCTTGCGCAAGATTAATGGTTGAGGGTTTAATAGTTTTATTAGCTAAAATGATTAATAGTTTAACAATTGATTGGTTACTATGCGCCTTGTGCCTTAAGTCGAATTGTAAATGGTGGTTGGTCCTAGTTGTTTCACCACACATGCTGCCTTGTAGGAAAAATAAATCCTTCATTTAGTTGCTCAATTTAATTTGAGTGATGTCACCTTGCGTCTTGTCGACTTTTTGATTGGGTTCTTGGTGTTAGGCGGAAATATTGTCGTTTAATTCCGTTGTAGTACTTGCCCAACTATTTAATTTGTCAATCCGAGGTTTGTAGTCTTACGAAGAACACACACTATATATGTAGGATTGAAGTAGAACTAATCTAATCTAATTTTTTGAAATGAAATTAATCTAGGAAAGCATTGAAAGACTAACTATGAAAGCAGTAAATTAATCTAGAAACACAATACAACATGTGAAGAGTTGAATGGAAAAAGACATATGTGAGCTCACACAATACATCAATATCAAATTATATTACAAGAGTCAAATGACAAAGCATGAAAGAATAACAAAGCTAAGAATCCCCTTCTCCTCATTACAAGACTAAATTATGAATAACATGATCTCTAACTCTCCAAGCTAATCTCCTATGAATAACATTATCCCCCATGAAGAGAGAACACTCTCTTATATACATGAGAGTCTTAAAGAGTGTCATAATTACAAATCCACTATTCTCTCAACCATTGTCAAGTACTTTCCTATTTTCAGAAGATATGATCCCTTCAAATCCTCCACACATCTCTCACATATCTTAAATAAGATATGCCATCTAAATGTTCCATGATCTTCTCCTTTGAATATGCTTGAAGTTGAAATTCGAATTTGAGGCTAGGTAGTAATATTTGACTTTGTTAAAATCTTCACATATGCCTGCACACATCATCAAACTCATCCAACCTTGATATATAATGAAAATATGTTATTTTTCTAATATTTAATCACAAATTCACT
>SNQJ01S0114883.1:26074-44805 GCA_010110895.2 Picea sitchensis
ATCAATCTCAAATTATATTACAAGAGTCAAATGACAAAGCATGAAAGAATAACAAAGCTAAGAATCCCCTTCTCCTCATTACAAGACTAAATTATGAATAACATGATCTCTAACTCTCCAAGCTAATCTCCTATGAATAACATTATCCCTCATGAAGAGAGAACACTCTCTTATATACATGAGAGTCTTGAAGAGTGTCATAATTACAGATCCACTATTCTCTCAACCATTCTCAAGTACTTTCCTATTTTTAGAAGATATGATCCCTTCAAATCCTCCACACATATCTCACTTATCTTAAATAAGATATGCCATTTAAATCTTCCATGATCTTCTGCTTTGAATATGCTTGAAGATGAAATTCGAATTTGAGGCTAGGTGGTAATATTTGACTTTCTTAAAATCTTCACATATGCCTGCACACATCATCAAACTCATCCAACCTTGATATATAATGAAAATATGTTATTTTTCTAATATTTAATCACAAATTCACTTATAATACTGAAACAAATACAATGGAAAATAATAAGGAGAAACCCAAGTATTATTATGGAAATGGTATGATGGAAGGTTAATGGGACGATGAAATGTAAGGAATAGTGAAGGAAAAAGAGGATATAAATGTGACATTTCTGAGGCCCAACACTTGGGTATAGTCTTCGTGTTTTTATTGACAGATGATCCAATGTCCTAGCACGCGGGATTTAGCTTGGGTTAAAGGTCTAGATATGTTATATTGTGTCATGGTTACTGTCACACCTATCACCTTGTGATGACATGATTCCTGATGAGGGAATCATTGCGCGCCCTGATGGATAGATGCGAATGATAACCTGGACGGAGTCTTGTGCTTCCCGATGTGGGCGTTGTTTGTTGTAATTGATGTTGGTACTTGGTTCTGTAATGTCTTAATGCAATTGGTTTTTCGCGTCGTAGAGGTTTCTAGTTATTGGTCATCGAAGCCGAAGTGTCAGGTGCTTGATGTTGTCCTTAGCCGCTTTTATCTGTATTTTGATTATCACATGTGTCGTCCAGTTGCTTGATGTGCTAGTATGATGGGTCGTTGTTGTTTGTTTCCTGAATGCGTAAGTTGTGTTCATCGTCAAGTTGTGTTTATTAATTGTTGTCGTTGATTTCCTTCCTTCTTAAAACAAAAACAAAAAAATTTCACTTCTTTGTGTCGCATTTAGTCGTAACGACTGGGGTCGTTACATATGGTATCAGAGCCAGCTTGACCTGCGACTTGGGATCACTACGACTTCTTTTGATTTGATATTTGATTATAAGGTTGCTAATTAATTTGAGTTGTATTCGTGCAGGTAATCATGGTTAGGGGATGCCACGAAGGCAAATGACAGGGTGCTAGGGGAGGAGGCGTGACGCCCCCAGTAGCATCCACACCTAAGGGGTATAACCCCCATGGAGATGAACAAGTTGTTGGTAAGGAAATTATAGTTGTGGGTGATGTGGTTGGGCTGATGAGGTCCTTTCAGCGGATGTCTAAGGCACTGATCAACCACTTGGATAGACTTGAGGCCAGGGCATCGACACCCCCTGAGGGTCCACTGTGCACTCTGGTCGGTGCTGGTAGCATTCACCGTGAACTCAAGAAGGTCAAATTTCCTGAGTTCTTTGGTGTCCCGGACAGCGCAGCCGCTCATGAAAGGTTCAAGAATATGGTGATGTGTTTTTCACTTTGAAACTATACCTCCAACATGAAGGTATACATGGAGGTATTTCAATTGAAGGGAAGCGGTCTTCTATGGTGGAAGACACTCCTACCGCAATTGAACATGGCTGTCGAAGACGTGTCATGGGAAATTTTTGAGGAACGATTCTGAGAGAAGTATCTATCAAAATAAGTCATTGAGCATCATCTCAATGAGTTCAACACCTTGTGATAGGGTGGTTGTACGGTGCCCAAGTACGAGGCCCATTTTATGGAGCTGCTTCGGTATGCTCTGCACCTAAATGCTAAGAAACTTAAGGTCAACAAGTTTTTGTTTGGCCTTAATGTCAGCCTTTATGCAAAGGTTAGGAATTTGATGCCTCAAACCTTGCATGATGTCATCCAGAAGGCCCTCATATTAGAGGAGAAGCTTATCAACAGGGTTCAGAGCAGGGCTCCAGCAAGACCAGTAGGGCAAGTGTCATATGGTGCGCATAAGTGTTAGACACCAGCTAGACACTCCCCAGGATATCATGGCTTCTAGAGAGGATCCACTTTCATTACACCTCGACGACCAATGCCTTAGAAACAAACTCCTTACCGAGGACCACAACACCAGCAACAACATCGACCGCAACAACAACAGTTTAGGCCTATTTAGCAGAACAGACTAGGATTCCAGAACGGTGGGTTGTCAGCTTCTACTTCGGGCACTAGGAGTACTGGACCAAAGAAAGGGTGTTGGACATGTGGGGAGCCACATTACCATCGTGAATGCCCAGTGGAGAGGACTAGAGCATCTGGATCATCCGGACCCACTACCATGGGAGATTTGGGCAAGGCCCATCAAATTCATGAAGCAGTGAATTACCGCTAGGAAGAGCACCATTCGACTATGCTCGAGATGTTAGGTACCATCGCTGACCAAACCCTTAGTATTTTGATAGATCCCAGTTCTACCGAGAGTTTCATTTTTGGTGTAGCACTAAAAATAATTAAGGTAAAGGCAGTCGAACAGGATGAGTTTAGCTTTGTAGAAATGGATTCAGGAGACAAACAAAAGGTTGGTGGGAAGGTTACGGGCTATAGCCTTAACCTAGGAGAGTTTTTCACTAGGGCCAACCTATACATCACGATCTTAGGATCTTATGATGTCGTGATCAGTATGAACTGGTTCGAATCACATGAGGCGATACTCAACTGTAAGATGAAATGGTTGATCTTGGTCGATGATGAGGGACAGAGATGCATGATTGTAGGTCAGAACCGAGGTTCATCGCTTCCTTCCAGCAGCGGAAGAGAATGCGCAAGGGATATAATATTTATGCGATCCTGGCATTAAATGAGAAGGGATTAGTGGAAGGTCTAGAACACCTTCCGGTGGTAAGAGAGTTTGCGGACGTCTTCCCTGAGGAGTTACCTAGGATGCCTCCGGAGAGGGAATTGGAATTTACCATAGACCTAAAACTGGGGACTGAATCGATAGAAAGAACGCCTTATCAGATGTCGACCCCAGAGTTACAGGAGTTGAAAATGCAACTAAAGGAGTTGTTGGACCTAGGACTTATACGTCCAAGTGTGTCACCATGGGGTGTGCCTATTATTTTCATATGATATAAGGATGGTTCATGGAGACTTTGCATTGACTATCGTCAATTGAACAAGGAAACGATCAAGAATCAATATTCATTGCCAAGGATTGATGATTTTTTTGATCAAATGGAGGTTGTGATGGTGTTTTCAAGGATCAACTTGAGATTAGGGTATCACCAGTTTGGATCAAGGAGGATGACATCCCTAAGACTGCCTTTAAGATGAGTTTTGGACATTACAATTTTACTATTTTACCTTTTGGACTGACAAACTCCCCTTGGGTATTTATGAGTTTGATGAACGAGGTGTTTTGCGAATACTTGGAAAATTTCGTCCAAGTGTTCATTGACGATATTTTGATTTACTCTTGGATGTTGGAGGAGCATGATGAGCATTTGCGCTTGGTACTACAATGTCTGTGAGAGAAAAAATTATATGGGAAATTGTTTAAATGCTTGTTTTATCAATCAAAGATTCACTACTTAGGGCATGTCATCTCCAACGAAGGTATCGTTGTGGATCCAACAAAAGTAGAGGCTATTATGGAATGGCCTACGCCGAAGAATTTACCTGAAGTGCGTAGCTTCATGGGTTTAGCAGGATACTATCGATGGTTCGTTGAGGGTTTTTCGAAGATAGAAAATCTGATTACAGAATTGCAGAACAAGAACAAGAAGTTTGTTTGGACCGAGAAATGTGCGGAGGCATTTAGGAGGCTCAAGGAGTTGTTGACAATGGCACCGATACTAAAGGTCCCTGACATGGATGTAGACTTATTGGTGTGCAATGACGCATCTAAGGAAGGCTTAGGCAGAGTCTTGATGCAAGACGGTTGAGTGATCGCTTACATCTAGAGAAAGTTGAGAAGGCATGAGGAGAACTATGTGACGCATTATTTGGAGTTGTTAGCCATTGTATATGCCTTGAGAGTTTGGAGACATTACCTGATTGGATGAAAATTTGAACTAAAAATGGACCATTGTGGTCTACAACACATATTTATGCAAAGAGACTTGAATGCACGACAATGACGTTGGTCGAAATTTCTTAGCGAGTACGATTTTGAGATTACTTGCATAAAGGGAACAATGAACAAAGTGGCTGATGCATTGAGTCAGAGACCACACATATTTTCGGTGATGCCTCTTCAGACGAATCTATGTGAAAAGATTCTAACCATACAACACAATGATGACTAGTGTTAGCACTAGAAGTCACCTCATGATTGCAGAGGAGGTAAGCCCAGTACCCATCAGTTTATATGTCACAATGAATAAATTAAAGGGGGTTTGAATGGGAGCAGACTCAAAATGATATCATTTTAAATAAGAAAACTAGACCAACATGCATAAGCAGGTGAGGTCTTGATTTAACTTCAGTCAGTAAGTTGTAGTAAGGGTGAGTAGGAGGAAGAATTTGAGGAGAAAATGTAAAGTTCTGCTATGGACATCAGGTCTTCCAGCGGCCTAAGGGGGAAAAGATTCGAATACAAGATCCTCTTGGATTCAAATATTCAGGAAACTGGAGAACGTTAATAACAACACTGCAATCAATCATACATTAAAAAATAGTAAAAACAATCCATGTGAATCCTTCAATCATGGAGACTTCAGTATCAGAGGCAAATAAGATGGAAAGGAAGTTGATTGTCATTAAACAAGAAGTCTCAGATTACAACACATAACCTGAGAACCAAAAGTTTCATTAAAACTTTACAATACGGGATCTTAGCTCAACCATCGACACTAACAAAATGGAAAAAATGCCTACATATACTCAGAACTATCGCCACTACAGTCAAAGATTTGAGTTGGCGAGCCTCCTGGCAGGCTGAACATGCACGCAATCTTCTCGTCAGACTGGACTGGCAGCCTACTTCCATGATTTGTCCCTGTGAATATCTTCCACCTGAGCTTTGTTGGATGTTGACCGAAAATATGACAGGCGAACGTGGAGGCTGACGAGGAGGAGCTGGCAAGGTGATTGGTGCAATATTAGCTGGCTACAACAAATGCTCGACGACCCAATGGAAGGATGTAATAGTGGGGAGGTGACTGGGAAAGCGTGGATGTTAGAATGCGGGCGTTGAGGCACAATGGGACAAAGGTGATGTGGCATGGGAAAATGACGTGGAGGCAGAGGGGAGGTTGCGGTGGTGGGTGCAGCAGGGACAACAATAACATAGGTGAAGGCGACCTAGGAGACATGTGTCGAGAAGCGAGATGAGGAAGTGAAAAGGGAGATGTGACATGAAGCGGGAGTGGGAGATACATGGAAGGAGATGAAAAGAGACATAGGAAAAAGGGAGATTTGATAGGCAGAGAGATGAGTGAGTGGAGGACAGGTGTTGGCAGGAGAGCAGGTTATAAGCAAAGGCGATAAGTGGTCTACTCGGAGGGGGGGGTGGTAAGAGGTTTAGCGCGGGGGGGGTGTCCAAGTTAACGAGGAGTTGACAGGATAGTGCAGGTCTTGCACCAGAAAATTGCCTACTTGGACCCCCCCCCCATCAAATTTAGAAGGTCGGGGGGCTCCGATATGGACTGTGCGTCATAGATATGAGCGCACAGATCTCGACCGCCCAGATCTACACTCCCCTTAACACAATGCGTCTGGGTGATAAACTTAGGATAAAAAGGGAAAAGTGGGTTTTGTATCCCCCCTTTCGTGCATATTTGACCAAGGTGCCATTCCTAAGGTAAAAACGCCCCTTTATCCATGATATGTGCTAACATTAGGCTCCATGGGGGATAAAGACCTCCCTGTGAAGCTCTAAGAACTTCAGAATATTCAGTGCCTTAGTGTTGGCATGTGGATTCAACTACTAAAAGAAAAAGAAAAATGGAATTTTACAATGACATGGGAAGCCATTCATGGCTCAAACAAAAAAATTCTTTTGGAAATTCCCATTAACAAGGCCACCAAAAACTTCATCACCCTCCAAATTCTGCAACTTGTAAGTGTTATTTGGAAATATCTCAGAGATCTTGAAGGGTATGATCCATAGGGATTCAAATTTACCATGCTTGCCCTTGTCCTTTTTGGGTGCATCCCATTTGAGTACCAGATCTCCCAGCTAGAAATCCTCTTTTCTTACCTTCTTGTCGAAATCTCTCTTGATCTTCTATTGATGTTCATGTGCTTTGTCCAGTATCTTCTCTCTAGTCTGATGCACTTATACCAGCTGTTGCATTCTTCTTATCACATCATTAAGTTCCCATTGGTAATCTTGGAATAATTTTTCCACTAGCAAGGCGAGATGAGAAGGAAAGATGGCCTCAACTCCATACACAAGATGAAAAGGAGAGACACCAAGAGATCTCTTTGTTGTCACTCTGTCATCCCATAAAGAAAATTTGAGCTTTGAATCCCATGCTTTCTTTGTGTGCTCTAGAATTCTTTCGATAATTTTTATAAGGCTCTTGTTAGAGGACTCTGTCAGTCCATTCCCTTGGGGGTATTAAGGAGTTGAGTGAATCAGAAAAATACCAAACTGTTCACAAAACCGGATCAATGGCTCAGCCTTGAAGGATGCAGAATTATCAGTGATAATCCTTTTTAGACAACCAAATATTGCTATAATTTCCTCAAGGAAACCAATGATTACCTTGTGAGAAGCACTCCTTGTGGGGGTAGCTTCTATCCACTTGGTAAAGTAATCAATGGCAGTCAAGATCCACCTGTGCTGACCACTTGAATCAGGATTAATTTCCCCAATAAAATCTAGGCCCCACTGCTGAAAGGGTCCTAAAGCTACCACATGCTTCAATGGAAAATACTTGAGATGATGTTTCCCAATGAATTTATGACACTTAACACAAGCCCTGGTCCTTGCACAAACATCGGTGAATAGAGTAGGCCAAAAATACCCAGCCCTAAGAATTTTATAGGTTGTAGTCCTCCAGAAATGATGTCCCCCACATAGACTATCATGAAAATCAAAAATAATATTTTGGGCTTCTTTTGGGTCTAAACATCTCAGTAGCACTCCTAGGGGATCTTTCCAATACAAAACCTAATCAATAAGGAAATATTTAATTTCTTTGAGCTTAAGAGATCTTGCCTTGCTTTTTCCCATACCATCTAGAGGTCGCAACTCCTATAGAAAGAATATAATATCTTTATACCAAAAGCATTATGACAATGGAGGGATGAATTGTGGGCCTGTATAAGACAACTCAGCTTGTTGTGTTTCTGAGCTAATGCTTATGAAGTTAACCCCCAAATATTTGCATTTAGATTCAGAAAATATCTTGGCTAAACCTTGGTCTTTAACTAGTTTGGTGGGATTTATTTCCAGATCAAATTCAAGGATTTTGGCAATCCACTTGCTCCTTCTTCCGTCTATGTCAGGATGAATGAGAATGTCCTTTACAGAAGATGAAGGAACATATGCAATAAAATTTGAATGTAGAACATAGACTCTGAAATCCTTGAGGGATTTCACCAAAGCATAGGCTTGTTTTTCCATGATGTCATATTTTATCTATGCATCCCTCAGTGCTCTGATGAAGAAGGAAATAGGCTTCTCTAGCCCTTCAACATTCTTCTGCAATAAAACAGTTGTTATTGTATCAAAAGAAGCAAAAGAAAAAATCAGAAAGTCTTTGGAATAATCAGGATTGATAAGCACATGTGCCTTAGTCAAGGCCTTCTTGATTTGTTTGAAAGAGTTTCTAGAATCAACAGTCCATTTCACTTCATTCCCCTTTCTGAGCATGGTTGTGATATGCTTCACCAATTTAGAAAAAATTGAAACAAACCTTCTTAAAAAGTTGATTTTGCCCAAGAAAGACTGAACTCCCTTCTTGGATCGAGGAAGTGACAAGGTTTGGATAACTTCTACTCTGCTTGAATCAATTCTGACTCCCTCAGCCGATACTATGTGCCCCAACAATTTTCCCTCCTTCATGGCAAATAGAGACTTTTTGGGATTCAGGGAGAGACCGAATTTTCTGCATTTTAAGACGACCTATATGAGATACTGACAATGTTCTTTATCAGACGTAGAAAAAATTGTAATGTCATCCAAGTAGATGACTACAAATTTATCCTTTTCTCGAATGAAGGCGATGTCCATATCTCGCTGAAAGTTAGCCCCTGCGTTCATTAATCCAAAGGCAATGTTAGCATACATGAATGTACCCAAAGGAGTGGTGAAGGTTGTCTTTTCTATGTCTTCAGGCAAGATGGAAATCTGATTATAGCCAGAAAATCCATCAATCATGGACATCCTGGATGCACCTATCAGCCTCTGCAATATGTGTTCCATCTTTGGCAAAGAGTAGATATCCTTCTTAGAGATTCTATTCAGGTTCCTGAAATCGACACACAATATGATTTCTCCATTCTTCTTTCTTACTGGGACCAGGTTGGCTACCCATTCAGAATATCTCAAAGGGACAATGATTTGGGCGTCCAACAACTTATCAACCTCCCTTTCCATAATAGGTAGCAGCATGGGGTTTATTTGTCTCATTTTTTGTCTAAATGGTTTGACCTATTCCTTCAATGGGGTATTATTCTCAATGACATTTGTGTCGTACGTTCTGAGATCTTCATATGTCTAGGCGAACACATCAACAAACTCTTTTATCAGCTTGTCATACTCGACCCTTTGTTCCCTTGACAGGATGCTTGAAAACTTGACAAATTTTGGATCCTTCTCTGTACCAATATTGCACTCATCTACATCAACATCCTCATTTGAGACTTTACCCTTTACTGCCACATCATTTCTGTCAAATAGTCTTTCCAAAGGAACTAGTCCCTTTGGGATATGATTACTGGGCAAATGGACAATATGATGATTAGAAATTTTGTTCAGAAAAACATCATCATGAGGATTTATTTCATAATCAGGATCTTGATCAGTGTGTAATGCAGAAAACTCATCAATAGTCTCCAGGAATATTTTGATTTCAAGATCATCCTCAAACACTTTCAAATTCTTGACATTGTCAGGTACAAAGGGCCTGTGTTTCACTTCTACACCATACCTGAGTTTAGGTGGCAGAGGGACTCTGAAATTACTTGATGAAACAGCCAGAGAATCGTCCATGGAATTCTCTTCTCTTGGAACAAATGAAATGTTGAAAGCTAAGAAAAAACTGTCAACTAGATCCCAGACTTCATTTGTGTAACTCCTAAGCCGAGGGTGCTTGGCTTGATAAATATTTATGATTTGATGGAAAATTAACTCAACATCCCTGAACATTGATATCTCCTCGATCCCCGTGTCCTTTGCAACCCTCAAACACAAAACAAGAGCTTCATACTCTGCCACATTATTGGTAGTTTCAAATTCTAATTTGTAGGACAGAGATATAATTTCTTGAACAGGTGAAAGAAATACCACTCCATCCCCAACACCTTCTCTAGAAGAGGCTTCATCAAGGAACATTTTCCAAATAGAGGTGATTGAAGGAGAATATTTACAGAGAGTAAGGGACTGCTTTTTGATTTCAAGAGGGGGTTCAGGGGCATCAATGAGCTGCAATAAGTTGGATCCCAAATAAGTATCAAGTGAAAAAATAGGATGGTTGGTGGGATCTGCTTCATCACTAATAATTTAGGCCAACTGAGCTTCTCTGTACAGTCTTCTATGCTCCCCCCCAAACATAGGAATAGTAGAATATGCGAGTTCCATCTGCAATGTTCCCCCAAGTCTTTTTATCCAAGATCTTGACAAGAGCATGCCAAACTTGGGGGAACATCAACTACCATGATATCCATGACCACACTTTTCATGGGAAACTGAAACAAGGTCACAACCAGATCTTTGATGACCCCAAGACACTACACTTTCCTTGAATCAAAAGAATACAAATCATGATAAGTCTTTGTGATTTCTAATCCAAGTTCATCCATGACAGTTTTGGGCATGAGATTATGAAATTCCCCTGAATCCATCAAACAATTATGCAACACCTTGTCATGTATGTTTAGAGATGTATAGAAGGGAGGGGATGAATCAACTCTATATTCTATCAAAGGACCTAAGATGAGTACTAGATTTTCATCTTGAAGGTTCACTGAGTCTGGGGAATGACATGATGGTTTAGACTGTAACAGTTTAGAGAGGGACCTTTTAAAATCTTCGTTCTTGACCATCTCTGAAAGGAGTACAGGGATCCTAATCTTTTGAATTTCATGCTCAAAGTTAAAATAGGAGGGGGGCTTCATAATTTCTCTCACTTCTGGGACAAGACCTTTGACTATTGGTGAGGGGTTATATGTTTTATTTTCCTTGTTGTTGTTTATTGCGTATTTAGAAGGATTCTCTTCTCTGGAAGGCTGATCAAGGATGTCAAACTTCCCTTCTTTCTTCTTAGACCTAAGGTTATATTTATTGGGACTACTATTGGTCTTCTCCCCTTTAATCAACGCATTTATTTGGATGTCCATGAGGGAATCCTCGTATGTAGATTGGGTTAGATGGGGAAATGGGGAGGTGTCTCCAAGACAAAGGATTTCAAGATCAAGCTCTTCTTCCTCTCCTTCTTCATCAACAACAAGGTTATTTTGGAGAGGGGTTTGGATTTTCTGATCATCCCTTTCTCTGCTTTGAGGCTCTCTTGAAAGTATCTGAGGGGTATAATTTGGTCTTATAAAGTTGCCTTTGTTATCATCATTTTGGGCACTCTTATGAATTTGCTTCCCTTCGAATTTCATCTTCTCCATTTCTGCAGAAAGAGATTTTACCAACTTGATCAATTCACCTACTTGAGGGTGGGACACAGAGGAACCGGAAGTTGAGGCTTCATATCTCCCCCTTCTTCTATCTCTATCAAATTTATTCCTAAGTCTGTTAACTGCCAATACGTTAGACTCTACTTCCAGGGCTGCATCTTGCATATGAGCCAAGGAAGTAGCTCTTCTCTCTCTTAACAGGAGGTAGAAATTAGGGTCAAAAGCACTAGAATAAGTAATTTTGGTAGAGGCTTATGTAGGCTTTATCTCAGCAGGAATCTCATTGTACATTTTGTTGAATCTTTTGGAGAAATCAAAGACAGATTCTCCCTATTTTCTATTTAGGGACCCAAACTCTGTGATATAATACATAAAGTCCTTTTTACCCCCCCATTGTCTCAAGAAAACATCATCTAAAGCCTCAATCCCAACAATGGATCCAAGGGTCAATCCCCTAAACAATTTCATAACCTCACCATCAAGGCTATGGACAAAGACTCTCATCCACACATCCTCGTTTTCAATATTTAGATTGACTGCATAACTGTAGAAGGAAACAAGGTATTCTTCAGCAGTTATGTCTTCTTCTCCTTTGAATTTGGGCATGTATTTTAGGTAATCTCCAGCAGGGAGAGAATTCATTGGTCGAGGTAAGATTAGAGGGGCATATCTTGCAGCCACTATGGAATCCATTCTGTTCTTAGGGGGATTATCACCTACCATAGGGATGATAGCTGGAGGAGAACTAGGAGGGGATGGGGTTCAAACAGGGGAGACTGGAAGTTTGTTTCTGGGAGAAAAGGGAAATGACAGGGGATTTGAGGTAAAAGCTACATGTCTTGAGGGAACATAGGTTTCCCTCTCTATAAAATAAGCAACTCTAACAGGGGGAGGAGTGGTGAAGCTCGAAGTGGGAAAATATTCAGGGGTTCTAGGTTTAGACCAGGGTTCAACTCCTAGGAGAATAGGAGTGTCAAATACTTCCACACCAAAACTGGGAGAGGGGAAACCAACAAGAAAACTCCCAAAATTTAAACTTCTAGAAGCTCCAACAGATGGTGTAATAGGAAAATGAGAAACAACTACTGGAGTTGCCAAAGGAGGATTATGAAAATTACCAGAATCACCAGGTATAGTAGTTGAAGTTCCTTCCTGGAGGATCTTTCATCTTCTGATAATTTTCTCTGGGTCAACTTCAAGTGTGGCTAGAGGTAGTTGTGGAGTAGACTTCGTTTGTCTGCCTCTGGAAGACACAACCGAAATAGTGGGGTCACATCAATGGAGTCGCCAATTGATTCTTCAACCATGGAGTAGCCAAGTGAAAGATGTGTAGAATGAGTGTGTCTAGTCTTTGTTCACCATCAAATAACAGATCTGATCGATGTGTTCTCCCAGGGAGCTTCAGGAGTATTTAGAAGCAGTCGCACTGAAACAGTGGAGTCACCATAGTGGATTCTCCAAGTGCATAGTTGCAATCTTTGATGTACTAAGTTTTGATGCACCTTCAGAACCAGTAAGATTTGTCGTTTAATCCCAGGGAAAATCTTCAATTCGTCCCCGACAACGACGCCAAAAATGTTAGCACTAGAAGTCACCTCCTGATTTCAAAGGAGGTAAGACCAGTACCCATCAGTTTATATGTCACAATTAATAAATTAAAGGGGGTTCAAATGGTTGCAGACTCAAGATGATATCATTTTAACTTAGAAAATGGACCAACATGCATAAGCAGGTGAGGTCTTTATTTAACTTTAGTCAGTAAGTTGTAGTAAGGGTGAGTAGGAGGAAGAACTTGAGGAGAAAATTTAAAGGTCTACTATGGACATCAGGTCTTCCAGCAGCCTAAGGGGGAAAAGCTTCGAATACAAGATCCTCTTGGATTCAAATCTTCAGGAAACTGGAGAACGTTAATAACAACACTGCAATCAAACATACATTACAACATAGTCAAAACAATCCATGTGAGTCCTTCATTCATGGACACTTCAGTATCAGAGGAAAATAAGATGGAAAAGAATTTGATTGTCATTAAACAAGAAGTATCAGATTAAAACTTTACAATACAAGAGCTTAGCTCAACCATCGACACTAAAAAAATGGAAAAAATTTCTACATATACTCAGAACTATCTCCACTGCAGTGAAAGCTTTGAGTCGGTGAGCCTCCTGTTAGGCTGAACATGAACATGATATTCTGGTCAGACTGGACTGACAACCTACTTTCGCGATTTGTCCCTTTTTGGCCTTCTATTTATGGAAGGAGATGATGTCTCAACCAACTTCCTTGTTTTCATTAACTGCTTCATCGAGATTGGAGTGGGTAGAGTCAACCTAGCACGTGAAAACACGCTGACCGCACCCTGTGAATATCTTCCACCTGAGCTTCGCTAGATTCTAATTGGGAAGATGGCAGGTGGACATGGAGGCTGATGAGGAGGAGCTGGCAAGGTGATTGGTTCAAGCTCAATAGGCTACAACAAATGCTCGACGACCTGATGGAAGGATGTGATAGTGGGGAGGTGACTGGGAAAGCATGGGCATCAGAACGCGGGCGCTGAGGCATAATGGGACGGATGTGATGTGGCATGGGCATATGACCTAGAGGCAGAGGGGAGGCTGCAGTGGTGGGCATAGTGGGGACAAAAAAAACATAGGTGAAGGCGACCTAGGAGACAGGTGTTGAGAAGCGAGAGGAGGAAGTGAAAAAGGAGATGTGACATGAAGCGAGAGTGGGAGACACATGGCAAGAGATGACAAGTGGCATATGAAAAAGGGAGATATGATAGGCGGAGAGACGAGTTAGTGGAGGACATGTGTTGGCAGGAGAGCAGGTGGTAAGCGAAGGCGGTAAGCAGTCTACTCAGAGGGGGGGTGGTTAGAAGTTTAGCGTGGTGGGGGGGTCTGAGTTAACGAGGAGTTGACATGATATTGCAGGGCCCGCGCCATAAAATTGACTAATCGAATGCCCCCACCCCCCGTTAAAGCCAAAAGAAGGTCAAGGGGGGTTTTCAATATGGACTGTGCACCGTATATTTGAGCGCGAAGATCTTGGCCGCCTATATCTATGCGCCCCTTAGCACAACGTGCATGGGCGTTGAAATTAGGATAAAAAGGGAAAAGTGGGCTTTTTATCCCCTCGTTCGCGCATATTTGACCAAGGTGCCATTCCTAAGGGAAAAACACCCCTTTTTCCATGATATGTGCTAACAACTGGTACAAAGAGGTCAAGGATTTTATCAGACAAAACACAATGATGGTACCAAAATTTGAAGGATTTACTTTGGAAAACGACAGGTTATTGAGATTTAAAAGTCGAATTTAGGTACCACCCAATGACGAGTTGAGGATTTTGATCCTAAACGAGGCTCACAGAGTAGTATACATGGCTCATCCTGGAGTCACGAAGATGAGGGAAGACCTTAAACCCTTATTCTTCTGGAAAGGAATGAAGGAAGACATAGTCAACTACGTTGCAAGATGTCTAGAAAGTCAATAGTTGAAGGCTTAACATAGACATCTGGCAGGATTACTACAACAACACGCTATTCCTGAATCAAAATGGGAGGTCATTTCAATGGATTTCATTGTTGGATTTCCACTGACGGCAAGGAGACACGACTTGATTTTTGTGGTAGTTGACACTCTAACGAAGAGTGATCATTTTATTCCTATGCATACAACGTATCAGGCACCTAACATAGCTAGAGTTTTCATCAGTGAGATTGTGAGGCTGCATGGCATGCCTAAGAGGATTATATCCAATAGAGGATCGGTGTTTACAAGACAATTTTGGACTAGTTTCCAAGAGGCCTTGGGAACCCAACTTAACTTTAGTATCGTGTATCACCCGGAGACAAATGGGAAGACCGAATGAACAAACCAAATCTTGGAAGATATGTTGTGTATGTATGTTATGGACCAACATAAACTTTGGGAATAATTATTGCCACTGGTAGAGTTTGCATACAACAACAGTTATTAAAGCACCATTAAGATGGCGCCTTTCAAATTTCTTTACGGGCGACCATGTCGGGCACCTTTGAGTTGGGATCGGCTTGAGGATAGGGTCCTGGTGGGACCAGAAGTGATCCAAGAAATGGAATATCAAATGCAAACAATACATCAAAGGATCAAAGAAGTGCAATATCTATAGAAGAGTTATGCCGATGCGCACCATGTCGACCGTATTTACGAGGTTGGCGATCGAGTCTTCTTGCGGGTGAAACTGTATAAGAGTTCGATAAAGTTTGGAAATGGTGCTAAAATCTCTCCTAGGTTTGTGGTACCTTTTGATATTGTGGAAAGGAAGGGGCTCGTGGCCTATTGACTAGCCTTGTCTGATTCTTTGAGGCGTATGCATGATGTTTTTCACGTATCTTTTTTGAGACATTATGTTAGTGATCCTACACATGTTATTGACATGAATTCCTTGTAGGTATTTGATGAGGGTGTGCTCATGGCAGAGCCAATCTGCATCCTGGAACATCGCATTTGATATCTACGACATCGAACAATAGATCAGGTCAAGGTCTAGTGGGACAACTATAGTGCGCACTCGACGACCTGGGAGGACGCATATGATATGCGCCAACAATTTCCATTTTTTTTTGACAGATAGACTTATGATACTGTGATACACTTTATCTTGACACTTATATACTATGAAACTTCAGGATAGAGTTTAAACCAAGAAGGGTTGTATGTAACATCTCGCTCTTGTGTGCATTGAGAGAACTTATTCTTTGAGGACACCTGATTGCAAGTGATCCGGGTTATTATACTATTCATCATTTTTTATTATGATTATGAGATATTATGGATTTGATGATATGTTATTTTGGTGTATTTACACAGACATGTGCTATTGACTGGGTTCTCCTGAGTGTGAAAGAATTTGGACATTGAGGATGCAGAGGCATTGATGAAACCCATTGGACTCCAGATTGATTTAGGGAGTGGACTGTTAGGATTTGAATGTGGTTGATATGACATATGTACAAATGATTAGATTTTATGATGATTGATTATTATTGCTAACATGATTCATTGATGGAAGCAGGCTGGTGATAGATTTTCGACGAGACTCACATATGGAGTAGAGGGGTCATGCACGAAAACTAGAGACATTGAGAGAGAGGTGTGGTAGTAGCCCTTCCACAACCTACTAGCACTCCCGTTGTGGCTCAAATTGTAACTTAACGATTACCTAGTTCAAGAAGACCCACGATGTCGTGAGGGAAGACTGTGACAGTTGCTCACAAGGATTCTAAGGGGCGTGCAATAAGGCAGGTGACTTATTGGTTAGAGGCCCTTAGTCTCCCACAATATCACCTGGTGGAGTATTGAATCCATGGGTTTGATGTCTACCAAATTCAGTCAAGAGGCGACTGGCACCCTTGGAGCACGTAGTGCATCTTGAAGGGCACGTCGCACAAGGAAAATGGAAAGAGGTGAGTGGAACCCTTGGATCATGTAGTGCATCTTGAAGGGCACGTCGTGCAAGGAAAATAGAAAGAGGCGAGTGAAACCCTTGGAGAACATAGTGCATTATGAAGGGCACATCGCGCAAGGAAAATAGAAAGAGGTGAGTGGCACCCTTGGAGCACGTAGTGTGTCCTAAAGGGCACGTCACAATTTTAACTGGTAAGTGAATAAACCTAGTCGGCCTTAAAATGAATGATGTGATAAGTAAATTTTAACGACTAATTTTCCCCTTAAGAACTGTCACCAAGCCTAGTGAATTAAAAACCTAGGTCTAAGTAGAACCTTAGAACAAAAAAACAACAACTAATTAGACGTATAACCGAATTAAAGATGAAATTTTAATTCCCTAAGGTTCTTTGTATAAAACTTTAATTCACTAAGGTTCTTGGTATAAAATTTTAATTCACTAAGGTTCTTTTATAAATTTTTAATTCACTAAGATTCTTTTTATAAAATTTCAATTCACTAAAGTTCTTTTATAACTAATAAGAGAAATTCAAACTTTAATTATTAAAGTAAAAAAATAAAATAAAAATTTATAATGGAGGATTAAATTAATAAAAAGAGTAAATGGTTGTTTATATAAACTACTAATTCTGAACTTAGTTATAAAAAGGGGAAACTTAAAATAAAAGGAAACTTAAAGAAAAAGTGAAACTCAAAAAAAGGGGAAACTTAAAGAAAAAGTGAAACTCAAAAAAAGGGGAAACTTAAAGAAAAACTTGAATGTCTAACTTAGTAAGGAATCTAGCCTTTGAAACTTTCTATTAATGAACTCAACTAGGAATTAAGTATGGCGTAAGTCATTTAAAAATTGTAATGGAATATTGGGACACCGAGGAGCGTTTTTAGGAATTCTCTTGGTGGGTGAGGGAAATAGGAGTATTTACTTAATTAATAAAATTGATTTTCTAGTGCAACTAGGGGATCGGACGACATGTGTACGGGGGAGGTTTTTCAAAATCAATTAAATGAAAAAGGAATTTAATAAGAATTTGGGAAACTAATTACTTGAAAACTCTATAAAAGAGATGGTCGAGGAGGAGTATAGAACGGATCTGGTTTGCATAACGTTACACTGCTAAAATTTTGTCTTCACTGAACTTTCTCTTGTGGGAGTTTGGATACCCAACTCGAGTAACGAGTGGTAGCTCGACCTTGCGAAGCGGGCTGGGTGCTAGAATTATCTAACATTGTGTGTGTGGCCCCTTTTCGGCTCGGGGGGTTAGGGGGAAGAAGAGTACCCCTAGCATTGGTTGGGAGGTACCGGTGAGGTCACATCGATCGGCAAGTGGGCGCTGTACAGAGCACGCACGGGACAACGACTTTGGAGCTTTCACATTTGGATATGGTACACATAAGTATATTTGTATTGAATGGTAGTTTAAATATTTTTCCTATGCCTTCAATAATGTAATTATACTGTGTTAAAGTTAATGTTTAATCAATATAACACTATCCCGAGATTTCATTTTTATCTTTCAGCAAATTGTCTTGATGAGCCCAACGTTTTATGATCAGATAACTTAAAGTCATCCCAGCCTTATGCTCGTTGTATTTTGATTGATTTCCCATGGCAAACCCAAACTCTAATTTCAATGAGTTCTCTGCATTTGTTTTTATTGATTTAATATGAAGAAACATTTGTGTTTTTATCTTCTGCCCCTTATCCTTTAAGTTATTAGTCCATGCATGGGTAGTCGTCTAGGAGTCGAATTGACTGTCTTTCACTCCGGTGTTAAAGATTTAGATTCAAATGCCATGCTTTCATGTGCATGGATAATAAGTGGAGGATAAATTTCTCCCAACTATATATCCCTTAATTATCTCTACATTTTTCACGTATGATTAATCTCCACGTTTTCTTGAATGATAAATCTATGCGCTTGAATGATACATCTCTTTGTTTTCTTGAATGATAAATTTTTGCGCTAGACTGATAAATCTCTACATTTTCTTGAATGGTAAATATCCGCGCTTCATTGATAAATCTCAGAGTTTTCTTGAATGATAAATCTCTGCGGTTTCTTGTGATTGATTACCTCTGAGTTTTCTTATGATTGATTATCTATGAGTTTTCTTGTGATTGATTATCTTTGTGTTGAATGATTAATCTCTGAAGGATTAATCTTTGATTCCTTGGCTCCTTGAAAAGAAGGTAAAATCATTTTTCTTTTCCAACAAATCTGGGTGACTCGTACCCACCTTATAACCATTCTCCTTACCTCAGAAAAAGTCGAGTTATCAACCACAAATTGCTTGGTGAATTTCCCAACAAAGGTAGCACCCCTGGG
>SNQJ01S0114884.1:3734-28021 GCA_010110895.2 Picea sitchensis
GAGATACTCTGAATCTCAAGAGATAGCTTCTTCTTCATCTTCTTTGGTACATGAATGTATATGGTCATGTACATATTCTACTTCATGTCTCATATAATATGTTTCCTTCAACAACCTTCACTATAGCTTCCTCAAGGTTATCACTTGTGACCTGAAACAAGGTCAACAAGCAAGAATAATACTCTTTTGATAATAGTATATAAAACAATAGCAAGAATAATCATTATAGTAGCTCCTTTAGAGCTATCACTTGTGACCTGTCTGAAGTAGAGATCAAAAGTAATAAATACAATACAAAATGAGGTCAACACTCTTATAGTGTTGTGATCAAACATTCCTCCATGGAAACCTAGAACTAACACAAGAGATTTATCTTAGAGGAGATGTTAGTTTGTATTAGGAAAATGATTACATTAAGCATTTATCTCAATATGCTCACATGCTACCCACTATAATACTTTTCAAGGACTGTTATCTCAACTAGACGAACACTGTTATCTCAACTAGATGAAGCATTTTTTCATTCTCCTCTTGTAGATGAACACTGTTTTTCTTTAATACTACATTTTTACTCTTGAAATACTTATCCATGATGTTGAATTATTCAATTTCTTCCTTGAGTCTTTGAATTTTCTTGTTTTTCTTTGTTATTCTTGAAGAGACTTGCCTGCTTAGGGTATTGGAGGACATTGTTTGCTTGGTGGGCTAATACAATTCTATGTTGTCCTTATAAGCATTGAGCACTTGTGTCGAGGGTTCAACATAGTCGGGTTGTTGATACATAGGGGTATTAGATTTAGAAAACCCAGTTGTAGACTTCTTAGGCCATCTATCTACATACTCCTTTTGTTGAGTATGACTATGCCCTGTTTGTATTGGCTCAATATGAAAGGAAGTATCATTCTTCGTTGGACATGGAGTAACTGGGGATGTAATTTCTACACTCTATTTTTTTGTAACATCCTCAACCACCCATGTCAGGCCACGCTACATGAGAGAATTCTTTCATTATCCTTGTGGAACATACTGTAACATACCCAACACCCAACTGAGCTATGCCACATAAATTTCTCACATTGCACAAAATTAAAATATACGTACACAGAGCTCTTGCGGAAACGTATATATAAAAAGTAAACATACAAATACATCTGTAAATGCACGGATTCACACAGAAATAACGGTAAACGTATACATGCAACATATGCAGGAAATACCCATAAATATAAAGAAAGATATAACCACTCATAAGATAAACCCATAAAAATACACACATAAATGACAATGCAACATGTAAATTTATCACACAATTGACACTTATCTTGGTAAGAATATCACCAGCTGTGTGTAAACCTTCCACGAACCTCCCAGCCTTAGACCACACTGTTCATCACTCTCAACAGTGAGTCACCCTCGAGCTGGGACTAAATTCCACCCGGGTAAAGGGATTCCTAACCAGGCCAAGACTCATAGACAACAAGAAATAATTTGTCACAGGTGCCAACTCAAACTAACAACCTACAGTCCCTCATTCCCCACATGCTTGTCCCACCCTAGGAAGTGTTCCCCTTCTCTGCTCAACAGTCCTTCGGCTGCCCCACTTCCTTTCCAGGCTTCAGCAACATGCCATACAGGAAGTCTCAAAGCCCTGTAGCTGCAGTTTATCACCTTCAGGAAATCAACTCCCAAAAATTCTCTCACCTAAAGATAAATTACCCATGGGCCTGAAAACCCACCTCTTCAATATCCCATGGGCTTGACAACCTGCTTTTGCAGTCCAGCTCCCAAGATAACCAACCACACAAACAAATATGGATACGAATACAGGTTAAGGTACAGTCATGAAGATACGAAGGATAGCTTAATGAGTGTGTGAATTCTCATGGATGATTGACTGAATGACTCAATGATGGAAAGAATATGTTGGAAAATGAACTAAGTCCAAGCAATATGTATGCATGTCCCCAAATTGACACTTGTCATATTGGGAGATACTTTGGCCCACTTGTCCCCAACTTTGGAACTTAGGATAAAATAATTAACCATACTTTATACTTTAAGAAATATTAATATAATATTCCTTTTTGGCTTAAGCTCCCTAGCTTAGCCATTTTTCTTAACTTTTAGCCCCTCCCTTTCCCTAACTAGTGGAGTTTAGTCCCCCGTACTCTTTTATCATGGTCGGTCTGTGCACAACGATGTATTTTATATTAATGTTGAGACATATACAAAAGTAGGCGTGCTGGCCTTTAACATCTAGGCTCTCCAGCCTAAGAATCACAAAACTAGCTCACCATCCTATAAAACACAACATATACACCAAGGCTCCTTGGCCTCAAAATCATGCGCACTTAAGTTGCTGCATGCAGTATCCTAGAATGTGCACACTTCCTCATTTTACTGCATAGTACATGCGTGCACTATGCCATGAAAGGTGCATACACAAATGATATCAAGCAACTCACCAACTTAAGTACATTTTCATTTACATTTACAATTGGGTTCATTCTAGGGATATTACAATCCCCTCCCCTTATTTATGCACTGTCCTTGGTGCATTAAGTACACACATACAACAAAAATTTCAAAAATCATCAAAAAGATGCAGGTATTCTGTCTGCATTGCATCCTCATGCTCCCACGTAGCATCCTCAGGCCCGTACTAGGTCCATTGGACCTTTACAATCCCTATGTCTCGATTCCAGAGTTGTTTGATTTTCCGGTCCAGAATGGATACGGGATGCACTTGAAAAGCATCTTCTTGCTCCACCTGAATCACATTCCAATCAATAACATGATTAGCACTAGGTATATATTTCTTGAGAAATGATACATGGAATACATTATGAACATACATAGATGCAGCCAATGCAATCATATAATCTACTGGACCAATCCTCTCTAGGATTTCAAATGGCCCACAATAGCGAGTTGCCAACTTTGAAAAATTTCCCAACTTTAGGGAACTTTTGTTGGCCTTCACTTTCAAAAATACATGGTCCCTAACTTTAAATTCCCTGTGAGTTATGCCCTTATTAGTATATCCTTTCTTCCTATCTTGGGAAGCCTTTAAATTTTGTTTTATTTTCATCATTTTCTCCTACATTTCCCTGAGTAAATCTGGCCCAACCACTGCTCTATTTGTTGGGTTATCCCATCTTACCGGTGTGTTGCACTTTCTTCCATAAAGTGCCTAAAATGGGCTCATCTTTAGAGATGCTTGGTACCCATTGTTATAAGAAAAATCTACCAAGTGTAGGTAATCTTCCCATTTTGATGGTTTATCCATCACATACATCCTCAACATATCCTCAATCACATGATTCGCCCTCTATGTTTGTCCATCTGATTCTGGATGATAAGTTGTACTAAAATTCAAATTTTTTCCAAATCTATTAAATAATCCCTTCCAAAATTTTGAAGTAAATTTTGGGTCTCTGTCAGACACAATTGTCTTGGGTATGCCATGTAATCGATAAAAAAATTTCATATAAACATCAACAATGTTGGTTTCCTTGTGAGTTAGCTTAACTGGAATAAAATGGGCATCTTTAGTGATCTTATCCACCACTACCATGATAGAATCATGTTGCTTGTTTTTTCTGGGAAGTTTGGTGATGAAATCCATTGTTACAACTTCCCATTTCCACTTAGGAATGGGCAATGGTTGTTGAAAACTAGCTGGGTGTCTATGCTCATCTTCTACCTTTTGACATTCCAAACATTTGGCAATAAAATCTGCAACTTCTTTCTTCATGCCTGGCCAATAATATTGGCCCTTGACAGTTGCAATAGTTTTCTGATAACTTGGGTGCCCAACATAAGGTACATTATTCATTTCTCCCAATATCATATTTTTCAATTCATTAGAATTTGGTACATAAATTATGTCCCTGTATATGATAATTTCATCATTATCTAGCGTGTATTCTTCAATTTTCTGCTGCAAATTACCTAGTTGTAATTTTGCCACAAATTCCTTGTATTGCAAATCTAATTTTGCAGCCTCCAAAATTCTGTGTTTCAAATCTGATTGGTACATGTTAATGGTTGTAGCATGAAATTCATGCACTCTTCTGTTGAGTTCATCATCCACTTTGTTCTATTTTCCCCTGATATGCTTTATATCAAAGTCATATTCAGTTAGAAATTCTAACCATCTGCTTTGCCTAGCATTTACAGTTAGCTGATCAAATAAATATTTCAGACCATTATGGTTTGTTCTTATCTCAAACCATTTCCCCATGAGGTAGTGTCTCCATTTCCTCAAGGCATGCACTATGGCTTCCAAATCCAAATCATGAGTGGCATAGTGTCTTTCATGCTCCTTCAACTTCCTTGATTCCTAACATATAAAAAACCCATTTTGACTGAGGACTCCACCAAGTCCTTCTTTACATGCATATGTGCATACAATCAAGTCTTCATTTGGGTCTGCAATCCTTAGTATTGGAGCACTTTTTAATAATTGTTTCAAGTGTTGGAAACTCTTTTCACAATCCAATGTACACTGAATCTTCACACCCTTTCTTTGTAAGGAAGTGATTGGGTGTGAAATATTTGAGAATCCTTGAATAAATATCCTATAGTAGCCTGTAAGGCCCATGAATAATCTGACCTTTGTCACATTCTTTGGCACTGACCAATCTCTAATTTCTTCTATCTTCTCAGGATCCATTGCTATCCCATCCTTTGAAATGATATGTCCCAAATAATGAATCTGCTTCTGATAAAATGAGCACTTTCTCAACTTGGCATACAACTGATGCTCCCTTAATACTTGCAACACCATTCTCAAATGATGCTCATGCTATTCTTTTGATTTAGAATATATAAGAATGTCGTCCAAAAAGACAATGACAAATTTGTCTAAATATTCTCAGAAAATGTCATTCATTAAGCACATGAAAACAACTGGTGCATTTGACAACCCAAATGGAACCACCGTGAACTCATAATGACCATATCTTGTCCTAAAGGAGGTCTTGATGATATTTTCTTCTTTAATTATTACCTAATGGTATCCTGACCTGAGATCTATCTTGGAAAATATCTTTGCATCCTTCAATTGATCAAAGAGATCATCAATCCTTGGCAAATGATACTTGTTCTTTACAATCACTTTATTCAACTGTCTAAAATCAATGCACAATCTTAATGTCCCATCTTTCTTCTTCACAAAAAAGACTGGGGCACCCCAAGGTGACATACTTGGGCATATATACCCCTTCTTCATAATCTCTTCAAGCTGCATTTGCAACTCCTTCAACTCTAGTGTACTCATTATGTAAGGTGTATTTGACACTGGAGTTGCTCTGGTTATTAAATTTATAGAGAAATCAATATCTCTTTTTGAGGGTAGTCCTGGTACCTCCTTGAACACATCTTCAAACTCTTCCAGGACTGCATAATCTTCTGAATTTGGCACCTTATCTTTAGGTGTCTCCTCCATATGGGCTACAAATATTTGGCACCCTTTTCTGTAACATTTCTTCAGCTGCAATGCTGAAATTTCTCTGATGGTTACTGCCCTGGGAATTCCCTGCACTTTCCTTATGATCCCTTCCTCATCTAAGAAAGTGAACTGCTTGTTATGATAGTATAGGATAGCGTGATGTTGATCCAACCAATCCATCCCAATTAGACAGTCATAAGAACCTAAAGTTAAGATGTTCAAATCTGCCTTGGTGTTCATTCCATTCATGTCCATAAGGCATGACTTAACCATCTGATTAACTTGTATTTTGGCTTCGGTAGCCAGCTGCACCAACCAAGATTTTTCATGCTTTCTTCTTGGCAAATGCAAACTTTCCACCATCTTAGTATCTATATAAATATGACTAGCTCATGAATCAATTAAAATATCAATGGTTTGGTTGTTGATCATACCTTTCACTTCAATCATATGTGATTGATACTCTTCTTGTTTGTTTTCCATGGCTGCATAGATCCTTGGTACATTTATTCCCATGTCCTTCATTGTTTCAGCTTGTTGTACATTGTGGACAATCCTCACTTTTTCACCTCTGTAAGGGAAATCTCTGAACATATGATCTCCTTTACAACCCCAACATTGTATAGGTGGCCGCCTTGGCCCTTGACCCCCTGCCTCAATCACTCTTGGTTCTCTGGAAGTTGGATGTCCTTAAGGATTATTTCTGAATAATGGTGACTTAGTTCCCTTCTTCCTCTGATCCATATTGAAATTATTTTTTTCTTCCCAATATTTTTGGAAAGTTGGCCTTGTTTTTTGTTGATAATATAGGCATGTAGCTCACCTTATGGTCTCCTCCAATGTATTTGGATCATCATACTGTATTTTTTCACTAATGAATGATGGAAATCCACTCAAATACCTTTGAATTTTAATTGTCTCATCCTTGATGAAATAGACATACTTCAACAGTTCTAAAAAAATTCTTTCATATTTATCAATGGTCATACTCCCAAGCTTGAGTTCAAGTAACAATTTCATTTTATTTTCATAGTATCTCTTAGTCAAGTATTTCTTCTCAAAATGCTTCTTGAATTCTCTCCAAGTAACACTTTTCTCTTTAATGTGGTGAACCTGCACAAGTTGATCCCACCACATGGATGCCTTTCCCTTGATTTGATAGATGGAAATTATTCCTTGTGCATGAGATAAATAATTATGCAATTGAAAATACTTTCTCATGCGCAACAACCATGTTTCTGCATCTTCATCCTTCTTGTGCTCACCATCAAATGTATGAGCTTTGATTTTGTTCATTTCTCATCGCAATTCATCCACCCTAGAACTGTTATGCTTCCTGACAGGGGATGGACTTGAGATTCTATTTTATCTCTTATTGGAATGCCTCTTGGAGTGGTGGTGATGTCTGCTAACACTTCTTGTTCTTCTTTTCTCATCAGGAGACCTGTGACTTCCTGATTTTCTTCAACCACTCTCATTTTCCAATTTCTTTTCTATTTTGTTCAAGCTCTGCATTAAATTCATGTTAAAGTCATCATGTTGATCCTTGGCTCTCATAAGCCTTTCATTATCAACTTTATGGCGTTGGACATCGTTCTTAATTTTTTTAATGGTCTCTACCATATTCACGTTTTCATCCCTTACTTCTCCATGTCCATTGGAGTTTGTTCCTTCAATGCCCAAATGGACTTCCATCCCTCTCATCTCATATTCTTGGTTGTAATTCCCTTGTGCCTCTTCCATTCCTATGGAATCTATGCTAATCCTGATTTGATCTAGTTGTTGTTAACTCTGCAAAATGTGCAACCAACAAAACTTGTCAGGCTAACTGTTTCAATAATTCATGAAAAATATCAACCATTTTGGTTCAATAATATATCATAATTATTTCTTTTGATTTCTTGCAAAACCCAGATCAATTTTTTGGGTATATAATTATATTCCACTGTCCAATACCTTTCCAACACCCGCTCCCATGCTCAATTCCGAGTCTTGAGCATAAAGTTATGGTTATTTGAAAATTGCCCATTAATGTTTTTTTTTCATTTTTCAACTTGGCGCAATTTTGCGCTGTAATTATGCAATTTCACACCTAATCCATTTGATTTTTTGTAGGATCTCAATTGGGTTTCTTCATATACATATTATGAGCACTTTGTCCAAGTTTCACCTTTTTCTGGGTTCTTGGATGCTAGTTACAACTTGTTGAAGTTCTAGGCCAATTTGTGTTTTTGGTCTGGAATGCTACCGGTACCTTCTATGCCATTTTAAACAATTTTAGCATGACTATAAATTTAATTAAGACTATTAATTAAGACTATAACAATCTATGGTTCAATATCTTTCCATTGACTACTCCTGCGCCTCAATCTGATTCCGGAGCAGAAATCTATGGCTCTTTGAAGCTAGTTGGGTCTTAAACTTTACCCTCCAATGTTTGTGTTGTAACTTTCTCATAAAAGCTTCGTTTGATGAACGGTTTACACCATTAGAAAGATCTCTCCGAGATATTTTATTTGAGATACATAGACATAGTGTACATTGGTACACTTTGTTCTTGTGGTTTTTGCATTGCTAAAAATGCTCTTAAGGGCCTCAAAAACACACTGCAAAAAGATGATGTTCAAATAGTATAGAATGTCACGGAAATTTGTTGGTTTTCCACTGTTGTTCGCCCTCCAAACGAATTCGCAGACACAAATTTCAATCTGTACACCCATATTTACCATGTGCAGAAACACCACAAGGTAAATCGTGCTTCTCACACTTATAACCACTGTGCGTCACTTCTCTGTCGTGCCAATAACTTGCACGCACTTTTGTGTCACGCACTAATATCTACCACGCAAAGTTTTGGTTCTTGCACTATTACTTGTTGCATGCAATTTTTGAATTGCGTGCTAATATTTTGCGTGCATTTCACTATACACATTTCACCATGCCAAAGTTTAGTATGCCCCCATTGCACACCAATACTTTGCGCACACCACTAACTAAATTGTCACGTGATAACATATACCCACATTGTGCGCGCACCAACCCAAACTCCTCTGCGCTCTACCAATACTTCTCACACCACACGTGATATTATCATGTGTGTGCATACTGCACAATGCTAAATTTAGCGCGCACTTTCGCACACCAACATTTTTCCGCACGGTGCCAAAATTTAGTGCGTACATCCGCACACCAACATTTTTTTGCGCGGCACCAATTTTTAGCGCGCTCTCCAACACACCAATATTTTTCCACGCAATGCCCAATTCTTACATATCACAAGATTTTTATTGCGCATCATGCATTTTAGTGTGCCCACCTGCACACATACATTTTTATGTGCATCAATACTTTGTGAATTCCACAACAAAAATTGGGGATTTTTCCTCCATTCTTACTGTAGATATTCTGCAACTATGAAATTTGTTCAATTTCACCCTAGTAACATCAGTTCAAACTTTGAAACAATAAATCATTGTGGGTTGACATTTATGAAATGAATTTACCCAAAAATCAATTCACGAATTAATAATTTTAACCACTAAACTCGCTCCATCTATCATGGCTTCACTGTAACTTCAAATTCAACCCATTCTAGATCAGAATTTGCTAGAACATATATTAAATCAATAATATCTCACCACTTGGCTGAATTTCTCCATTTTCCCATGCATTTAACCACATAAATTGGGGTTTTTCCCAATTCCATGTCGTTTCTTCTAAATTTTACCATGGAAGCTCTGTGACTTGAAATTTGACAACTTCGAACTCAATTCTTTGTGAAATTTCGCTTCAACTCAACTTGTTCGTCCCATCCAGGCTCAGTGTTGAAAACTGAAGCTCTGATACCATGTTTCAACATCCCCGACCACCCATGTCGGGCCACGCTACACGAGAGAACGCTTTCATTCTCTCTACGGAACATACTATAACATACCTAATACCCAACTGAGCTATGCCACATAATTTTTTTGCACTGCATGCAATTAAAATATACATACACATAGAGCTCTTGCGGAAACGTATATATAAAATGTAAACATACAAATACATCTGTAAATGCATGGATTCACACAGAAATAAAAATAAACATATACATGGAGCATATGCAGGAAATGCCCATAAATATACAGAAAGATATAACCACTCATAAGATAAACCCATAAAAATACACACGTAAATGACAATGTGACATGTAAATTTATCACACAGTTGACACTTATATTGTTAAGAATATCACCAACTGCATGCAGACCTTCCACGAACCTCCCAGCCTTAGACCACACTATTCATCACCCTCAACAGTGAGTCACCCCTGAGATGGGACTAAACTCCACCCGGGTAAAGGGATTCCTAACTAGGCTAAGACTCACAGACAACAGGAAAAACTTCGTCACAGGTGCCAACTCAAACTAACTACCTAGAGTCCCTCATTCCGCACATGCCTATCCCACCCCATGAAATGTTCCCCTTCTCTTCTCAACAGTCCTTCGACTACCCCACTTCCTTTCTGGGCTTCAACAACAGGCCAGACAGGAAGTCTTAGAGCCCTATAGCTACAATTTAACACCTTCAGGAAATCAACTCCCAACAATTCTCTCACCCAGAGATAAATTACTCATGGGCCTGACAACCCACCTCTTCAATATCCCACGGGCATGACAACCCGCTTCTTCAGTCTAGCTCCCAAGCTAATCAACTACACAAACATATATGGATATGGATACAGGTTCAGGTACAGTCATGAAGATACGAAAGATAGCTCAATGGGTGTGTGAATGCTCATGGATGATTGACTGGATGACTCAATGATGGAAGGAATGATGGAAAGAATATGTTGTAAATTGAACTAAGTCCAAACAATATGTATGCATGTCCCCAACTTGACACTTGTCATGTTGGGAGCTACTTTGGCCCACTTGTCCCCAACTTTGGAACTTAGTATAAAATAATTACACATACTTTATACCTTAAGAAATATTAATATAATATTCATTTTTGGCTTAAGCTCCCTATCTTAGCCCCTTTTTTTTAACTTTTAGCCCCTCCCTTTCCCTAACTAGTGGAGTTTAGTCCCCCATACTCTTTTATCATGGTCGGTCTGCGCGCAACGATATATTTTATATTAATGTTGAGACATATACAAAAGTAGGTGTGTTCGCCTTTAACATCTAGGCTCTCCGACCAAAAAATCACAAAATTGGCTCACCAGCCTATAAAACAGAGCATATACACCAAGGCTCCTTGGCCTCAAAATCGCGCGCACTTAAGTTGTTGTACGCGGTATCCTGGAATGTGCACACTTCCTCATTTTACTGCACAGTACATGCGTGCACTATGCCATGAAAGGTGCATACAAAAATGATATTAAACAACTCACCAGCTTAAGTACATTTTCATTTACATTTACAATTGGGTTCAGCCTATGGATAATACATTTTCAGTCTTCTTCTTGGCCATGCTTCTAATAATTCACCAAGGGATGAATACTGTAGCTGGAGTACAATTCCCACATCCGCTTTTCAAAGGTGTTCCTTTGGAATTTTCTTCAAAGGTGGTGAATCCCTTAGCTCCATGGGATTTGAGGTCTTCTTTGTCACCTTTATAATTATTGTCAAGAATGACATCCTCCTCTTGCTGCATCTATTCATGAAAAATAGCCACATCAAGGAACTCATTACGACTTAAAAACACATCCCAAGTATCATTCATTTTATGAATCTCCTTTACAATTAACATTTTGATCATTCCATGGTGATATAGACTGCAATTAACATTCCTATTGTTTTGCTAGATATGCTTTAACATTATACCCAAAATCTTGCATAAATAAAATGGAAAATTTCTGCGATCATTTGCTTCAAAATGCAAGAGTAGAAGAATGTGGTAAAGAAAGGTAATCTCATACCTCCCCTTGGAAGTGATGTATTTTTGTAGCACAAAAAATAAATTCCTCCATTCCTCTTTAATCCATTCTCTCGACACACCTTTTCCCCAATTCAGGCTCTATTNCAAGAGTAGAAGAATGTGGTAAAGAAAGGTAATCTCATACCTCCCCTTGGAAGTGATGTATTTTTGTAGCACAAAAAATAAATTCCTCCATTCCTCTTTAATCCATTCTCTCGACACACCTTTTCCCCAATTCAGGCTCTATTCAGTGGGGCATAGGAACCAATTTCAAACACCCTGTTCAATTTGCTTATTTTTGAACAACCTTTCCATATCTAGGGTAAACCAGTAGCTTGGGAAACTGATTCTTTTGATACCTTAATTATCAAGTCATCAATGTTTGCAATATAATTGCCAAACCCTTTTTCAAATGCTTTATTGACAGAGTCATTATGCCCCTTGAATTTTTTAAGGAATGGATACCACCCTGCAGATTTGAGCACGCATTTACTAGCATTGTACTCAGGGTATCCCTCCAAAATTTCCAATGACCATAGTTCTTTTCTAACAACACCAGGTTTCCCCATAATGCCATGAATCTCTTTCAATGAGGCTC
This sequence comes from Picea sitchensis, assembly GCA_010110895.2. Lineage (NCBI taxonomy): Eukaryota > Viridiplantae > Streptophyta > Pinopsida > Pinales > Pinaceae > Picea > Picea sitchensis. Next base: position 15,692 of record SNQJ01S0114884.1, read on the forward strand.
TGCAAGGTCACTCTTCCTCTAAACAATTTCCACTGCCAGTGGATGGGTAAGGAACTGAGAATGCTATGAGGTCTGAATTATATGCATGTTCAGTAATCATTTCAAATCCTACAGTGATTTGGAGGGAGGTGGGGAATTATGAATATGGGTGGTAAACTAAAATGAGCTTCGTGAATGTAGATATGAACATAAATCATTATCGTTAATAATAAACAATAATGTTATGTTATGGGTAATGGTAAGTTTATAAGGTGGCGAAGGAATATGGAGAATAGAAAAGAGAATGATCGATATAAGTGGAAAATGAAATAAGGGTAGAATATATAAATTGTAGGAAATGTCATATTGTTGGAGACATTTCTATTTTTGACACACTAGTTTAGTGGGAGTTAACTGACTAGTTCTATTTTAGACTTTCTATTTTTACCATCACTATTATGCATGCATGCATTCCTAAGGAAAGCTAACTGCTTGATTTCTTTTCTTAATTATGGAATGTTTTGCCCTATATATGAGTGTATTCCACTTATTCATTGTATCATATTGATCATGATCTATGTATCAATCATCAGCTCATTGGAGTAGTGTGAATATATTTTCTCATTCTTTCATATTGAATCTATCTTCCTTTCTTGATAAGTTTTGGTTGTACTTGATTTAGCTAGATCTCCTATGCAGGTTTCCATGAAACACTGAAATGGTATTAGAGCTATGCTTCTTGGAGCAAGCCAGACAAGCCAAAGAATATGGAAAATCAGGGTTTCGACGAGCTAAATCCATGAAGGTACCTTTCAACAGTTATTCCTCCCAAAATATTACGTTTTTGAGAAAACAACCTATAGGAAAATAAATCGGCCCATTTTGGAAGTGGGTTTTCAACCGTTTGGCGAGATTCTTTACCATTTGCTAAAAAAGTAAGCCGCAAGGTAGGCTCCTGAAACTGATATGAATATGTGGTCATACCTTTCTACAGCGATTTCTCCAAAAATATCAATTTTTTGAGGAAATGACCTTCATGAGAAATAAATCGACCCATTTTGGAAGTGGGTTTTCAACCGTTTGGCGAGATTCCTCACCATTTTCTCAGAAAGTAAACCACAAGATAGCCTCCTGAAACTGATATGAATCTGTGGTCGTACCTTTCTACATTCATTGCTCCCAAAATATTACGTTTTGGAGAAAACAACCCACATGGAAAGTAAATTGACCCATTTTGGAAGTGTGTTTTCCACCGTTTGGTGAGATTCTTCACCATTTGCTCAGAAATTAAGTCACAAGATCATCTTCTGAAACTGATATGAATTTTCAATTAAAGTGTCATTTCTGTCGTGATTTCTTAATTTTTCACTTGCAAATTGAGAGTAAATTTTTAGGGGTTCTTAGAAACAGTGGGAGAGATGGATAGAACAACTTTTATACAGTCAAACTTGGTGGTAGTCCTCACACCATACAATCATTTTGATTGAAAGCCCAAAGAAGAATTCCAACTCAGAAGGAAAGGATTGTATAATTTGATGATGGCGACAGAAACAAAACCTACATGAACGATTGAGAAGATGAGATGGGCGAACCGTAAGCATGAGGCCACATGACTACTTCTTGAGTTAATCTCCACTGATTTATGGTTTCATGTTGTTGCATGCAAGACTCCAAACGAGATCTGGACCACCTTGGAAGGACTCTTGGAAAAGAAGGATGAGATGCGAGGTCATATGCTTGAGGCAGAGTTGAATACCTTAGACCCTAAAAGTTTTGATAATATACAATATTTTTTTACTAAATTTAAATCTTTGCTATTAAGCTTGGGTGAATGTGGAATTGATAAGTCTACACAAGAGAAACAATTTATTCTAACAATCTTGGCCAAGCTAGGACTATAATACATTGTATATGTCTCCAATTTCCATTCTGGTATATGTATTTTTGGAACAAATTGGAAAATGCCTATGTTGACTCAGTTCATTGAGTCTCTTACACAAGAGCAGACAAAAATCATACAGATGGGTCTCATGAAAGATCCCAAAGAACATGCACTCACCATGTATGATGGAAAAGGGTCATCCAAATAGAACGAGAAGGAGGGATATTCCAAACCTTTTAATGATTCTCCAGGTTCCAAAGACTCTTCAGAGTCCAAGAAGAAGAAGAAAGGAAAGCAATGCACTTATTGCAATAAAATGAATCATGAAGAATCCACATGCATGAAGAAACATATCGATCTTATGGCATAGACACTTCAGTAGAACAACCTTGGAAACTTCATTCCAGAGGGAGTCAAGAAGAAGAAGGAAGAAGACCATGCAGCTAAGAAAGGTAATGATCATGCTCTGGTTGCAATTAATTCCTCATCTGATTCATGGATTATAGATTCCGGTGCATCCCATCATATGGCAGTGAAAGATGAAGTTTTCTCTTCCTTGAGTCCATGCTCAAGACCCCCTATTCTCATGGGGGATGATACTTCAGTAGCAATAGCAGGAGAAGGGAGAGTGGAACTCCACAATGGCAGTTTTGAGAATGTTTTACATGTTCCTAAGCTTTCTATGAATCTTCTCTTAGTTTATCAAATCACCCAGAAATGTAAAAAGGTTGAATTTACATCAGATTCAGTTTCAGTAATTGACATGCATGACAATTCCATCATTGCAATTGGTGAGGTGGATCACAAGTCAAGGATGACAATTCCATCAATACAATTGGTGAGGTGGATCACAAGTCAAGGTTGTATAAATTCAACAAGTTTTCTGACGATGAATCCTCTATTCTACTTACACATAAGGAGAGTACTTTGCATGCACCTCCAGTGCAACATGCATATACTCGTGTGCTTCCATCAGTTTCAGACATCAAGGATGATTCCATACACTCAGATTTTGTACATGGAAATAAGCAGGTAGTACATCCAGATGAGAATCCAACGTTGAAGCTTCAATAGATGCCCAAGAAGGCACAGACCACACTTCAGGTAGTAGGAAACCTTACAGGGAATCCATTGGATTCAAGGATGACTCAATCTCAGCATGAGGATCCTTCTCATGTACTTTCAGATTCAGACCCTGCGATGCCCATGCATTGCTATATGGTTCAATCTACTGATCCACATAACTACAATAGGGTTGTGGGAAATCCATTATGGCAAGCAGCCATGCAGAAGGAGTATGACTCACTCCTACAGAACCAGACTTGGAATCTGGTTCCACGTCCACCATAAAGGAATATTTTCAGGTGCAGATGGGTCCACATGATCAAGAAGTACAAGGCCCGACAGGTTGCCAAAGGACTTCATCATATCCATAAATATTTCTACATCTTCACAAAGACTTTCAATGAGCAGAAGTTTCAGACTTTGCAGGGTCGTCTTGTAGTGAAGAACACAATTGTCTAACAATTATTATTTTCTTCTTTTGATACATTATCTTTTGAGAGGGGTTGTTGTTCCCACGTGGTTTTCCCTCTTTCCTCACTTTTATTCAGTGTTCATTAGTTTCATTGTACATGAGTACCTAAAATGGCCTAGTAGCTGCGACTCAATTTTTACTCCATTGTGATTCTCAGGGGGGGTGTTAGAGAAATTTTTATTTTCGACACACTAGTTCAATGGGAGTTAACTGACTAGTTCTATTTTAGACTTTCTATTTTTACCATCACTATTATGTGTGCATGCATTCCTAAGGAAAGTTAACTGCTTGATTTCTTTTCTTAATTATTGAATGTTTTGCCCTATATATGAGTGTATTCCACTCATTCATTGTATCATATTGATCATGATCTATGTATCAATCATCATCTCATTGGAGTACTGTGAATATATTTTCTCATTCTTCCATATTGAATCTCTCTTCCTTTCTCGATAATCTTTGTTTGTACTTGTTTTAGCTAGATCTCCTATGCAAGTTTCCATGAAACACTGACACATATATGAAGATTAACATAATAAATGAGATCAAGTTTTATTTTTTAATAGATTTCCATGCTCTTAGCAAACTATAAAATTTCAAAAGTTGATTTCTTACCTCAAGTTACCTTTGTGGAAGTTTGAAATTAGCACCCATGAAATGATGTTTTCTGGATTTGATGAACATGGTTATGAGAAAGAATTGAACCTAAAGTTTTCATGCATTAAGTTGAACCAAAACTAAGTGTTGATGTTGAGAATGACCACTCTGAGATTGATTGTTGAGCTAAATATGAAACAAAAATGATTGATGTTGTTGATGAAGACATGTTGAATGATGGATATAAGAGATTAGAGTTTCTTGGGTAGCTATAAGCTCTAATTCTAAAGCTAATAATCACCACAAAAACTTGGATTACAAAACATATTAAAAAAAACTTGTTACAAGACATTCGATAACTACTATAGGGATCATGTAACTAGTAAAAACAACAGTTCCCGAATTACATGGTGGTTACAAGAATGTATGTAGCTTATGAAAATGACAAGAACATGAATTTTGAAGTTGCTTCTAGAGAAATATGAGGTTTATAATCTACAAGACATCATCTTGGAACCATGAGGTGTTGACAAGAATATAGGGAACTGAAACATTGAGTTTTGAATATTTTCATACAAAAGTCCACATGTCGACAATTGGAAGTGGAGCTTTGAAAAATAAATGGTCTTGATTTATTAGAATAAATAAACCAAGTGTAACTTATAATCACTAAAAGATGAAGCCTACACACTGATACTGAAAATAACTCTTGAAGACAATAGAGAATAAAAGTTTGTTTATTCTAACATCTCTGATTCCATGTTGCAAAGGAGTTAAATTTTCTCATATGTTGTATTTGTGCAACATAGGATCATGGAAGTGTTGAACAAGTGGTTGTTGGAAGTGTTGAACAAGTGGTTGCGAGAAGTGTGTTGACGGGCGAAATCGACCATCCGTCAACTGAGAGAGTGGAACCGGTCCAGGGTTGTCTAATAACCCAAGCCGTTTGGGATGAACCACCCTGACGGGTTTAGCGGCTCCGTTAGCCGATATAAGGTCCTAAGAAAACAAAAAAAAGAAAACTAATCTACAATAACTAATCTAACTAAAAATAAATAAAACAAACTAAATTAATCTAACTAAAAATAAATAAAACAAACTAATAAACTAATCTAAACTAAAACTAACTATTAAAACAAACTAAACTAATCTAACTATTCTATATATACAATATACTAACTACTACTATACTAAATCTAACTAATTAACTATCTAACTACTAACATAAATAAACCTTATTCACAAAATGTACAATATCTACAATTTACTGATTTAAATAAAACCTGGAAAACTCACTTATATTCTGCCCTAAGACAGAGAAAGATGTTTTTGTTGATTTTATAATTTTATGAATATAAATAAAACGAAAACTAACTAAACTAAATCACTAATCTAAACTTCAAATATATCTAACTAAAATACTAATAGTATACTAAAGAAATTAATGAAAATAAATCACAAACTGACCTAGAGAAATGCTCCAGATTTGCCCTGTGTATGATGATTGTGCTAGCTGATCGGAGGGAGGAAACCCACACCGAATTATCCAGAAGCTGCTCATAAACGATAGCTGCAGTGATCTTCAAGTTTGATTACAGGACAAACAAGACATAAAAATCACAACAATCATATGATTTATAAATCTCCACAGTTAGATAAACCCATATGCAAAGACTTATACAAAATAACTCAATTAATGAAGAAGAGAAATCTGTCATTCATTAATTGAATAGAGCAATTGCTGTATTTTTAAGTATTGAAAGAAATCAGACATGGATCATATTAATTAAATCACATCATTTTGCAAAAGACCATGATAGCTAAAGTAGTCTATAATCAATTGCTAATGACATGCATAAACTTGAAACAAAAGATTGATATTATGAAAGCGAAAGCTGTAGCATAACATCAACTTCTGTCTCACTTTGTATTAGGAATCCATAGCCTGGTTCTCTCACAAGTGAGGATGCTCCTTATTACAAAAAATAATAAGTATTTAAAGGTTTTCCACAGGGTAAAACCTCCCTGTGGAAGTTATCAAAATTGTTTACATAAAATCTGGGAAGATATCCCAAGTTTGACTAAACTAGGAAACTACAATAAAACTAAACACACAAATATCCCCTAGACTGTCCAGCATGTCCTATGCAATTCGAATTTACCTGAAAAGGGTAAAAAATGGACAAGTTAGAAGGATCCCTTATTAATGAAATGATAAAAATCTAATTCTATAGACTAGCTACAGAATCTTGCGATTCTGTAGCTGGTCTAAATAAGACACAGAATCAACATTAAAATTGATTGAAAATATTTTAAAGAATTAAATTCAATGAACATCCAATAGCTATTTGAAAACGAATCATTAAATTTGAAATTGTTACACCATTCGAAATCAAACAGGATGAATTAATTAAATGGTTACAGAGATACGCGTACTCTGTTTCTTTTGTTACCACAAAATCGAACGAACAGAATCATAATCAACAGGTGTGAAATCGTTTGATATCAATAATCAAAACAAATCGTAGGCAATTGTTATGCTGCCTTATCAACAGGAGATATGATCAAATCCAAACAATATCATTTTCAAATCGTTATAATTGTATTGTCATAGCAAACGATTCATGCCACGAGTGGATTAACTCAAACTGGTGCGAAAATCAACTCAAATAAAATCATAACAGGATCAATTAATTGGTAACAAAATTCGTAAGAATTGTCCGATCATTTGTTATTGCAAATTGGGCAAACAAGATCGATTGACTTTGATCAAAATCGTTCCATTCAAAACGAATTATAACCGAATTTGATAGAGATAACCCAGGTTGACCCATTCGTTTTGCAAATTTAAAATCAAACAGAGTATCATTTATGATACGAATCCAACTCATGGAAATGATCATACTAACTGAAGATACACAACAATCTAATCAAGCGAATTGAACAACTGGAGTTTTAACATTGTTATTATGAATCAAAACCATTCCACGATTCGGGCACATTTGCACAGGCTTAAATGAGAGCATTGTTTTCATACGAAACAGAGTCGTTCTTTCCAAATTGAAACCGAACGAAGTTGTATTCCTGTTTTTAGAAGATTACATGACACAACATATATTAAAAGATCGTAACAACCAAACTCATTGAAATCGTTTACCAATCACAGCATACGAACCATAACGAAATCAAATCCAAACATGATCGTATTCTATGTTGAGCATGAAAAACTTCCTGTTTCAGAGTAGATACAAACCAATTCAATTGAAAGAAAAACGTCAATTTCGTTAACTCAATCAGACAAACGAACAAATCAAATCCAAACGAATAAAAATCAAATCCGATAAAAATCTATCAGTGGCTAAACTGGGAATGATCAAATCATGTATCCAAAACAAAATTTCATTTATTTTTAGCAAAGCGAAATGTATACAGGATGAACACATTATGACAGAGCCATTTCGAAATATAAAAAGAGCTATCAGAGCTATTCGAAGACCAAATGCAAATCAGTATATTAATCCTGGTCTTTCACAAAACTAAAACGATATCGAAAATCATACCTGTATGACGAGAAGACGGCTTAATCATGACAATTTGGAGTTGACAACAACTGTGGCTAATTCAACATTCTTGAAAACGATGGAGCTAGTTTTCTTCTGCTTCCTATAAGTTGCTTGGATCTTGTCTCTTTGACTGGTCAATACTGCAACTTGATTTTCCAATAATTGGATTTTTTATTGGAGAATGGGAACGTCGATGTAGTATCATTCCAGCCATAAATCACATTGGTCATAGGACGACTGTATGGGTTTTGAAAGTATAGGTGAGGGTTTTATTACATTGCAAAGGGTTTCGTTATGAAATTTGATCCCAGGGTAGCTAGGATTATTTCTTAGGCAAGAGGGAAGATTCGAAACGAAATCATAAGGTGGCTCGGGGCATAAATCCTGTGAGTAAGGGTACTCACTAGCTAGGAAACGTTCTACGTCAGAGTCTGAATCCTCACTAAGGACTATGGGATTCTGCTCAATAGAGGGTTTAGGTTTATTTCTAGCCATTCTCGAAATAAACCGATCGTTCTTTTTACCCTTAGCAATAATAGTAGGCTTTGCCTTGGCCCTTTTGCTCGCACGATTTTTAATAGCCTCAGCCTTCTCTGCTACAACGTCTGGTAAGTCAATATCAGGGTCAACCGAGGGCTTAGGAGATGGCAGTAGGACATGGAAGGGCACGGGTGGCTGGACCTTGGTTTCATTTACCACAGGATTGTCAATCTGTACAGGGTCTGTATCATCAAAACCATTTCGAGCGATGAAAGCTCTCCAGTTATCATCGTGCAAAATCAAGTGATAAACAATGATAAGTTTAATTAGTCCATGGTGGAACAGGCTACTGTCGGCCTTCTGCCTTTTAAACCTTTTCGACATTTTATATATGCTACGATGAAAGTAAAAGGGCATATTTAACGGGTATCCCATAAAATTCATTAACAAACGCAGGTGGTAGAGAAACACAAATCCATATCGACCTCCACAGGTCATGAACTGTTTGACTATTATGAAAAGGTCATGCCATCGTGGTTTGAGCATGGATATGGGCATACCTCTGTCACGAGAGGTGACCTTTCGGGAGACGAACAATAGTGGCCATGGAACCTCTTCCACTTTCGAATTTTTGAACCAACGCTGGCCCATGGCAGGTAACCCTGTAGCAGAACTGATAAACTTCTCATTGATTTCCAACTGTATGTCGCCCACCTTGGCTCTACAGCCATCAAACGTCAGAGCGAACTACTGTGCCACAAATAAGTTAAAACCCTCAAATCTTTGCACGAAGGTGAGCCAACCGTTATCCTCCAAGTCCTTCTGGGCATTGTCAAATAGTAACAAGGCTTGGCTGTCGTTCGGTTCAATTCACACCACCGGTGCCATGGAGCCGAGCACACGGTGAATGAGCCAGGGTTTGGGTCATAGCATACACAGGAGTAGAGTGCGCAAAGGGTTACCATAGATAACAGAGGCAAACGGGGAGAAGGGATAGACATTAATGTCATCGTGCGAAGGTGGTGGAGCTTATCTCTGCCATGCATAATAGTTATTGCCAAAGTACAACCGTCGACTCTGATAGATGTTCAACCCACTATAGCATAGTTCAACAATCATGTCATTCGCTCAACCAATGAAATCAGTGGTAAGTGTATAAACCAATGCACGCAATTGAAGCATTATGCCATAGTTTTAAACACCCAACATACAAATCAAAACTGAAACCAATGTTTTGACCATGTCACATGCGATGTATCAATTCATATCGAGGGTTTAATCAATGTGCCAATGGTGCTTTGAAACTAGGTGTTATATCAAATGAAAAATATCAAAGTTTTAAGCATAACACCTACATATTGTCATGAAACCAATGGTCAAGTAGATGAGATCAAAGAACATGTAAATCCAAGAGCCAAAGCATCGCAAACATAATGAAACAAAATTTCACAATCAATCGAAGCATGAGTACATATCAAAAAGTCTTTCCAACTGTTATAATGATAAAAAAATAAGCTTCATAAGCATATCGACAAGAAAGACAACGACAGTTCAAGTAGTGATTTTAATGTGACTTCGAAAGACCAAGTTTTCATGCTTACAGTCGTGAAAACAAAACAGAGGTAAATGTGCAAATGTCGCAGAGAATAAAAATGTCGTTTATTTGAAAATTGCGACGAAAAATTGATGTTTTCAAAACATTGGTGTAGGCAGCTTATAAGACAATGGAAAAATGTGAATTGGCTGCCAACAAAGTGTTGAGCAAGTGGTTGTTGGAAGTGTTCAACAAGTGGCAGGATTGGAAGGCCCTCATTTATTTGAAAGGACTGGATTTTGTTTTACTAGGACATTGTTGATATAAGTATGATGAAAGGACTTTGTCACAATAAAATTAACTACGATGAAGATGGATGCTAAATATGATAACAAGAATAACAATAATGGTTGTTTCAAGCTTTGTGATGAAATTTTTTACCAAAGACTTGAACCAATTTTTTCTGAAACTGCTACCAAAAAAATATGTTATAGGAACAAAAACTTCCTCTTTCTGAAACAAACCAACTTGTTTATCTTACAACTAACAGACTCTTTTTTATTTGGAAATAACCTAGTGAATTTTTCTATCCAATTACCTATATTTCAAGAAAAATTCCCGTTCAAATGCTCCAGAGGACTGGTTTTCATAGTTGAAATTGGTTTTTATCTTTACTTTTTATCTTTTTATTATTTTATTATTTATTATTTTCTATATTTTTTTACAAGGAAAAAAACAAATCAAATTGAGGTTGCAACAGCTTGGAGATCGTCCCTTCTTACCACCTCTATATTAGATTGTTCTAAAACATGTTGAATGAATTCCTCCAAGGTGACAGTTGTTGATACAATCTTAAACTATGTCCATCAACCAAGAAAGAATTTTATTTCCCATCAATGGTCTTGATTCTCATTGAATAGTTATAAAAAACATTTACAATTTATTACAGGCCTAACTAGCATGTGGTGAGATTTCCCTTAAAATTATTGAATTTGGAATAAAAAAGGAGAGCCAAATCACCTAGTTTAAATTTATTTTTCTAGATAAACTTGTCATTCCATTTTATTCTCTATTGCTAGAAAAGGGTGGTCTATTGAATAACATCTTAACACATCTCATCCAATTCATTGTTATGGCATACTCTTTATTGATTTGCATATGAAATATTCATACCCAACTGAACTATAGTTCTAAAGGTATTCACCTGAAATTACATTAGAAGGGGAACTTGTTTTCCATACAACAACTCATATGGTGTAATTTTGGTCATGTTCCTTCATGTAGGGCCCAAAATTCCTCGGGAAGTCGATCGACCAAATCCCTATGGTGTAGCTAAACTATTTTGGTCAAGATTTATTCAAGGACATCATTGGTGGAATCCACTTTCCCATTGTCCTATAGATAGTAAGGAGAGGATTTCTGGTGTTTGACTTGATATTATTAAGTGATGTCTTGTACCAACTTTATGTGAACTATGTTCCTTGATCTATTACAATTTCTCTAGGAACACCAAAACAAGTAAAAATATCTTCAAATAGAAAATATACAATTCTTTGTTCAATGGAACTAAAAATATATTTAGCTTCTACACATTTAGTAACATAATCAATACAAACCAAAATATACCTTTTTTTCTTTGACATTGGAACAATAGGCCTCACAAAGTCTAGAGCCCATTTTTCAAAAGGCTCAATGAGTACTTGTGGATGTTGTTGGAATTATTGTCATTGATGTCAAAGGATTAATGATGTTAGTAATGTCATATTAGGGCATTACAATACACACAACATTTCCAAGATTTATTTATATATATAGGTCTACAAGTATATTAAAAAATGGGTGCATGTGAAAAAGTAAAAAGTGAAATGGTGATTTCAAACCCATAGGTTTGGGGTATTTTCCTATGGTATTTGGGGTATTTTCCCATGGTATTGGGAATTAATTATTTAATTAAGGGACATGTCCCTTAGAGAAGGAATATAAAAAAGGATAACAAGAGAAAGCATTGAGAGAAAGTGTGTGTGAAAAATGGATTAACAAAGATTGAATTGCAAAATTTGTTTAAGGTCATCTTGGGATTTTCATAATATCTTTTTTTTCTAGGACGTTTCAAACCCTGAAATTTGAAAGAAATGGAGGAGAGATCTTGGTGTATATGTGGTAGAAATTTCATACTCTAGTTAGCTATAGTTTTAGAGATATGTTGTAACACCATGTTTTCTCCCAAGACTGTACTTATGTTGAATACTTCATGTATTGTTATTTATGAAGCATGTAATTGTGATTATGCTAATGAAAATACCAGACAATTGACTGAGAAGGAAGCCTTGAGTACTGGCCATGATGCTATATGTGGGACTGGTGAGGTGGAGCTGGGATGTTTTAATGAATAAATTAGGAAGCATCTCAACATTCCAACTCACCTCTACACAACTTAATGCATGACCTGACCAACTTATTTGGATGGAAATGACCCACGAAACATGTTTATGGTGATCAAGTTGAGTAGTTGAGAAATTATAATTGTCTTCATATTTGGTATTTGGAAGAGTGATGGGTCGAATGTGACCTCAACCATAAGGACACACAAGATTTCCCCCTTTGATTTGAGATCTTGACAACGAGGTCTTTCTTTTGATAGAATTCATTGAGGATATTGAGGAGGAAGAAAACATTACAATGGTGAAGAAGGAATGAGGAAAAAGTGGGAAAAGGTAGAAAAAAAACACATAGGATTAGGATAGAGGTTGCATAGATG